>JAUCMS010000098.1:161425-173704 GCA_032357445.1 Enteromius radiatus | reverse complement strand
ATCCATGACAATAACTAAGGTTCTTTCTCAAAAAACACAGTGAAAAATATGGTAATTATCACTATAAAAATAATAATAATTAATAAATCAATTAAAAGAAATGACATTATGTGTCAATATTGCACACCCCTAAAATAACCATAATCTTAAGTGTTCTAGACTTTTGTAATTTATATTGTATTACTGTAATTGTGAGCAAAGGATTTCAAAGGTGTCAGGGTTTAACAAAAAATAATTCGGCCCGCACAAGGGGATATTTTCTCCGATCCGGCCCCCAACCTACAATGAGTTTGACAGCCCTGGATTAAAGTAAAGATTAAAGCATCTTGGGCCCCTTATGTTTGGTTTGTATTATTATGAAATCAAACATTCCTCACCTTCAACAAGTAGATGAACGGGGCTCGTTTTGTCTTTTGTTTTACAACAATATGTTTTTTGATCATCTAGAGTCAGTCGAGTGATGGACAGCGAGAGATTCCTGTGAATCTGGACTCTGTCGTTGTATCTCTGAGCTTTAACAGTGTCCAGAGGAAACACTGAGTACTCAAGAGAGTGTGTCTGAGAATCACAAATCCACCACTGCACCTCTGTTTGCTGTGAGGTTATATCTCTGCAGGACAGAAGCACAGACTCTCCTGGAGAACAGGTAATGTGCTGTAACTCTCCTGAGCAGCCTACAATCACACAAAACACAGACAACATTATATCCTAGATCAAAATACTGACTCTGGAAACAAAATACTATGTTACGTTATCCAAAATATGTATCAAAATTAAATGCGCTTATGCTTAAAACATCAACTAAGTCTTTTTAGTTTCACTTTTTTAGATTAACAGGGTTTCTGCAGGTTTGATGAAGAAAAATACAAGACTTTTTAAGACCAAGCAAAGAAAATGTAAGTGATAAATGGTCGGAAACGTCATTATGTTCTCTAAATATAAATGTGGCACACAATGAGTTGTATGAGTCTGAAAACACAACATCCAACTGTTTTGTCTCTGTTTAGATTTAATTAATCTTTAAAAGAGTAAATACATTACTGTGGAAGATGTTATTGTACCTTCTGAAAATAACAAGAGGTGCTGTTCAGCATCAGTATTTTTCTCTGGTTTTCTAGCTTGAAATGCAGAACGATTCTTAAATCAAGATACATTTACACAAGGAAGTCTTGTTTTCTGTGCAATTGATAAAAAATAAGTGAGTTTATGATTAAAACAAGAAGAAATATATGTCAGTGAGGTCATTCAAAGGGAAAGTTTTTATACCTACAGACAGATTCTTCTTAACTTCATTTTGTTCAGTTTCTCAGAAAACAAGACTGTCTTCACTTTACCATATCAAGTCTTGATTTAATGCTTTGCTCTGCATAACATTAGGAATTTAATTTCTGCTCGGATTTAAGATCTTTTAAGGTATTCATTTGTGAAAGGGCAGATAAAGACATTTTGAGACCCACAGAAACTGATGAAATGAAACATCCAAGGACGTGTCAAAACAAACTTTTCATATTTATGATGTTAATGAACAAACTAGACGATTTATGAGCTTACATATGAGTATTTACTCCATTATAGCAGAAAACAGATAGAAAGATCAGCAAAAAAAAATTAAAAATAGCAGAAGTGACGCAGAAACAGGACTCAAGAATACTGTGTTTCTTTGTCTGATGTAAATCAGTGTCTGAACTCATACTGCTGCTCAGTCGTACCTGTCGTGAACTGAAGTCCAGAGCAGAGCAGAAAAACACACAAGAACATCACGTCTGAAGCCATGACTCTCTTCATGTCTCTCAGTCTCTTCTTCCTCTGATGGACAGTTTACGTGTCATCTGTAAAAAAGAGAACTATATGAAGGATTTCTATTTATGCCAGTCACCACATCCTTAAAATGTGCTAGCAATGTGAAGATCATGCTTTCGACTCACAATATGTAAATGTGTATGCATTGTAAGTCACTTTGGATAAAATTGTCTGCCAAACACATAAATGTACATTTAAATGTAAAAGGAACATATATGTCCCAAAATATGGGAACAGTGACTGTCCATTGTCTGTAGCATAATCTTGAAACATACCTAATCTAAAATAATGCAAAACAAAGTTATTTTTATTCGCAGTGAAGCTGTAATAAGATACAACGCAAATAAGTGGCCAACAGATGAAACCTTTATTTTGTTCCTTTGCGGAGTTAGATATGTTTGTGCAGCTTTAACACAACGCTTTCAGTGCTAATGATGCTAGATGCAAACAATCTTAGCTTGAGACACACTTTTATTTCTACATTAGTTATCAAATCTGTCAGCGTCTTGAGAATAACTGAGATTAGGTCTGATCCATCAGGTCACAATCATAGTTTGGTGTCAGTGTCTAACCTGTTGCAGCTGCTCCATCTGTGCAGACGTTTGCCACACTACTGATGACATCACTTCCTGTCATGTGATCATGCCAGGTGTTTATAATACATGCCAAATATATGCAGAAGTGTGAGAAACTTCTACGGATCTATATTATATAATGTGGTACTCTGGATCTCTCCCTAGAATGATTAAAGTACAGAAAACAGGGCTGTATTTAAACATACTTTCACAAAATAGTTATTTGTTCATTAAACTCAAACGTGTGATATACAATGCATTGCTACACTGCCAGTGCTTAATATTTATACACATCGCACGTAGCTCTATCTCTGCAATATGAAAGCACCTGTCCTAAACTCACAGTACAGCTTTCCAGAATTTAAACATGAAATAATTGATCTTTTTGTATACTGCACACCCTACTGTTCTGAAATATATTATTCAGAAGCTGATCAGCTCTATACAGAAGATGGCACTCATTTCACACGGAAGAAATAATGATATTTTAACCAATACAGCTGATACTACATAGACTCACCTGCATGAACTCACAAACACATGACATTTATGGTTTTCTTTAAGTTTTTACCTCACTTTTGAACTTATAATGTTGTGAGAAAAACGGTCGCGTTTACCTCAGAAGCAAAAAAAGGCGCGCGACGATCTCTGACTCTGCCCCAACGGTTTTTTTAATAATAAAAAAAAAGATAACAAATATAAACAACAAAACATTTTCTTATTTTATACAATACTTGAAACTTATTAATACAATACATGCATCTGGAGATATTTCATTGTATTTCATATATATGTCAAATAGGACTAGGCTATATCCACGAAAATGTGAAATTATTGCCCTATACCAATACGTTAGGCAATACGTAATTTTTATTTTTTTATTTTTTTTTTTTTACAAACTTATGGGGTTTATAACATAAAAATAGCCTACCCATGATTATAACTATAGGCTGCATCTCACACACACACACACACACACACACAAATATTTGTATGGGCTTCACAGTTTTTAGTTTTCATATGTTTCATTCTTTATATGACAATATATTTCATATGGTTATTTAATATTTTTCGAATATTTGCGCATAGCATGTCTCTGAACCACAACAGTTAGGCTATATAATGGCAATTATAATATAGCTGCACCGCACCACAACGTCGTTGATCCGCGGTCTCACCCTCTTTCAGCTGTTGCTAGGAGAAACGCTCGTCCGCTCTGATTGGCCCGCATCCTTCCCCCTACAGCCAATCAGCGTAAGAGCCGATAAACGTTCCTGGCATTATGTCTGCATCCTCGCTCCGTCTGTTGTAAAAATGAGATTATGTATTTGAGTATAACACACAGGTAAGCAGCAAAGCTTTTAATGTGCGGTTCGTTTCGTCGGTGAGATATCACCTCTCGTTTGTGATGCGGCGGGTGAAGCTGGCGGAAATGGCGGACGGAGAGAGACGGTCGGTGCAGAATCCGAAGAAATGAGCGAGGCTCTATTCAGAACGCACAGCGACTTCATTACAGGCCGTTTGCTACAATAACACGGTTGGTGCATTTATATCATCGATGCAACTGTGTGATTATTATTAATGCGGGTGCATAAAGCATAAACTAAAGCTCAACGCTAGAATGCATAACCTATTACTACATCTAATGCATCTGCTTGGGCCTGTTTAATCGTTTTCGTATGCAAACAGAAACATTTGTTGCTTTAATGATCAAAGTTTGCGTACGTGCATTGGTTTAATGCAGAAAAACTTTATATTCGGCCTCTTTTTCCTTGCAGGTCCAATAACAGCTTTCATGTATTACACATAGACACATCATTTGTCGCATGCATCTCTCGGACATGTTTTAAGATCATGCATTTATAAGATGGCTGAGGATAAATGTTGATATTAAGTATGGTTGATGATCTTTGTTGTCGTTTGTAGATGATCCTGACAGCATATATGGACACCTGTGTCCTTCACCAGGTAAAGGAACTAACAAGCCTAACACGTGTGTTAGATTGACATGTTTATGACTATTTTTTTTGTCAGTGTAAACTAGAATATTTGTTATTCTTTGAGCTACTAGTATTGTTTTTTATTAATATTTTCTGTTTTCATTTCAGTTTTAGTTAAAGTTGGAGTAATGTAATTGGTAACACTTCACAATAATGTCATATTAGTTAACAGTTATGCATTAGCTAACACTAACAATAAGCATGACATTTGTTCATCTTTAACGTTAAAAATACAACATACTGTTTACATTTAATAATGCATTGGTAAATGTTGAAATGAACATGCTTTAGAAGCATTTTTCCTTGTTAGTTTACGTTATAGCTGTATGTAGTTAATCTTTACAAATGGAATTGTTTCTTTAAATTCTAGTTATTTTACAACAATCTAGCTTATAAAAACGATGAAAAATCATGCCTAGATTAAAAAAATAACAAAGAAACAAATCTTTTAGGTCTTTTAATACTTTATTTCAGGTTTTATGGCTTTTGTTTAGTTTCCTATCATAACTGTTACATTATTATCTGTAACTGAAATCATGAGAAATTATAAATAATAGAATAGAACAGATGGGAATAGTAATGTAATATTATATTTATTATATACATTATATTTGGTTCTTGTCATATTAACAAGATACAAGCACTCAGAATTTACAGGCTCTTACTTCCGCTGATATGGATCAGTAGTTTTGATGACATCACCCTGCACTTCAGCTTCTCATCAAACTTTTTGTCCAATCAAATACTGTCTAGAATCCAAAGATGACATCTGGTTTCGTTTACAGTTTCTGGTTCACAAACTGCACCAAACAAACAAACAAAATCATCATTGTATTAGGCCCGCACCAAACTAGTAGACTTTCCTGGTGTGAATACACCCAAAGATTATGCAACTGGCCCTTGATCTCAGGGTAATGTAAACACAATCCAGCCATCACCCAAAACCTGTCCCGTCTCTTCAAAAGTAAACCCACCACTTCGACTGGATCTCTGCAGACTTATTTAAATATTGCACAGGAATACAGTTTCGATTGGTCATCCCGATAGAGAAGCCAGTTGATGGTGCTAAATGCTCTGTGTCCCGATTGATCTGCTCGATCGGATCACGGTGATTGCATGTTAATGCCAAGTCTAAACGCTCTAAAAGCTCGTGTTCTCCGACTCATGGCTGCGTGTCCTCTGACCTGCTCCTGAAAGGCTGAAGCAGCGTGGCCTTAGCAGCAGTTCTGGAGGAAGAGGAGCAGAGAGTGTTTCGGTGGCGCCACGCCCTGCTGCAGGGCATGGAGTACCACAGTTCAGGGACGCTGCCACTCCTGGGCAGCCCACGCTACTGTCCCGGGACCAACAGCGCCAGCGGCTACCTCTGTCAGACCGGCCACTGCTGCCAGGAGACGGGCTGCTGCACCTACTACTACGAGCTGTGGTGTGAGTCCGGCGCTTTACTCCGCATTTAGCACCTTGAAGCACAACACAGTCAGAAGTAGCACAGGTAGCCAAGTTACAAGTAATATGCATTGATAAGAACTTCATTTGGACAAATATAAAGGCAATCGTCTCTATATTTAGATTTGTTTTTGCACATATTTTGCATATTCAAATAGTTGCATCTCTTCCAAATATTGTCATATACTAACAAACCATACATCAGTGGAAAGCTTTTTTATCATCAGCTTTTAGAGGATGTATAAATAGCAATTAAAAAAAATACCCTTATGACTGGTTTTGTGGTCACATACACACACTTTTTTAACTAATATAACCTATAATACACCTTAAAAATGCTAATTATGTAATTTACTCACCCTCGATTCAAACCTGTTTGATTTACTTTCTTCTTTCAAACACTTACGGGTGACAAGTTCCTTTAGGACAAGGCAGTTCCTTAATAAATCTGAATAATGCATAAAGACAGGTTCAAAATGTTTGTTTGATGTTGCTGACATATTAAAGGTTTTTATAGAGCGGATTCTGGATTTCTCCTTTTATCACTCCATAAATTAAAACATTGTGTCAACAGTCAGAAAAAATGTCGTATAAATCAGTGTGAATGATATATTAACAAACCCCTCAGTAAAATCCTTCAGAGTATAGAGAGGAATAAAACTGTAAGTTTTGATGTTTGTAAGTGCTGCTGAAGAGGAGGAAAAACTCTTTAAAGAAATGTATCTACAGATGCACAAAAATAAAGTGCACTAGAATAAACACTCACATGTGTATTTAGGATGCATACTTTCTCTAAACTAAGAAAGAAGCCATATTATCGAAGAAAACGTGAATTTTTCTCCTTTTGTTGTAGTCCCACCTACTCACCTGTCAATCAAGCATTGTGCTCAACTGCAGGTTTAAAAGAAACCATTTGATTAACTCACCATTATTTAGAAAGTACTTTTAAAGGTAGACCAAAGGACTGTATGAAAAAAAACACATTAATCATCATATCCAAAATGAGTAGCATAAACAAACATCTGCAGTATGTACTCACAACAAACACAAAAATCACGCAGAGCACATTTGAAGTTGATGTAAAAGAGCTCGACTATGGTTAGCATTTATTCCGTAAGCGTCTGGTGTGTGTTTCAGGGTTTTGGCTTCTGTGGAGCGTCCTCATCCTGTTCAGCTGCTGCTGTGCGTATCGTCACCGGCAGGCAAAGCAGCGCGTCCAGCAGCAGCAGAGACAGAGAGAGATCAACCTCATGGCTTATCACGGAGCCTGCAGTTACCCGTCCTCCATGTTTGACCTCAGTGAGAACACTTAACAATATCACAATACTAGAACATCTTGTTTTGTCAAATTTGCTGGCGTGGCATGATATATATTTATTACTGATAAAAGTCTTCAAATCCAGTGAATGGTTTGCTCTGTATTTCGAAGATTTTAGGGTGAAATATGATGTACACAGCACACACACACATCATAGTGACAAAAACTCCTTTAGGGAAGCACAAAAAAAGAAAATAGAGAGCCAGAATTATAACTCTTGTAAAACTTGTGGGGAAAGTGATTTTTTTCTTTTGTAGAGAATAACACAAATTAAACCACTGGAATACATTAGAATGCTATATTTGTGCTCAGATAGTAAAAAAAAAAGGCTTATTAAATTAATTTAATTTAGGAGAAACTTTTATCCAAAGCTATTTACAAAAGAGGTACATCACAAGCCAAAATATGTATTATTTATTACATTTTCAAGGACACAATGCCAAATTTAGCATAAACTAAAAAAAGCTTATTTTCTCAAATGCAGAAACAAATAAATAAAACAAATAATTTAATAAACAGAAGCTAGTTATATTATAATAAATGTATTTTGTACTTACCCACAAAGTAAAATGTAAATTAATGTTCTTAAAAAGTGTAGAACATTTTTATTTAACTTTAAGTTTACTGCTTTAGCAGAATTGGTCTGAATTGTTGGAGAAACACTAATTAAATCAGACCATTCTAGTAGTGCCCACTGCTAACTCTTAAAGTCTAAATGAAAACAAACACAGACTTGCATTAATCTTGAGTTCTCATTGGCAGGTTTCCTCGCCTCACTCAAACTGCCGTCCTATGAGGAAGTAGCAGCCCAGCCCAGCACCCCGCCCCCTCCCTACAGCTCCGTTGCCTACCCACGAGGCTCCGCCCACCCTGGCCCGAGTCACATGCTGTCATCGCAGAGCTCTGACAACTACACCAGCTGCTCCTGCGACTCCTGCTGTCCGTCATCGCCCTGTAGCTCCTCCCCTTCTTCAGCCCAGCTCACAGATGAAACTGATACTAGTCACGCCTCCACGCCCTCCCTCAGCGAGCCTGGCCACACCCACTCAGCGGTCATGCACACAGAGTGCGTCCCGAGACTGCCAATCAGCGAAGGCAGCCAATCGCCAACACGAAGCACAGTCGAGGCCGTGGAGGCGGAGCTTCCGAGCCCCGCCCCTCTGGATTCCAGTGGGACCAACAAACCGGTGAAAAACATCACTAGTAGCACAGATAACATTACTGAAATAGCAGACGCATCCCAAACTATTAGTACTAACAATATCTGCGATGCAAACGGCGCTAATAACATTAACAGTCCGAATTCAAAGAATATCACCAGCCTTTGTCATCCGACTCCACCATCCTCCTCATCGTCTCTCCAGCTCTTCTCCATGCCTGACCCGCTTGGCGCTTGTCCCGAGCAGCAGAGCAGTGCAGCTCAGAGGGAGGAGCCTGCACAGGCCCCGCCCCCTCAGTCTCCACCCAGAACCGCTCTCTTTTCTCCTGGCGTTGAACCAGAGCGCCGTGATTCCGCCGTGAGCGATCTGGACGTGGATCAAACGCACTTCCAGCAGCGACGATTGACCGGCGACTCCGGCATCGAGGTCTGCCGCTGCCGCATAGAACGTGAAGAGGAGGAAGATGATGAAGAAGAAGAAGAAGAAGGAGGACACTTACCGGCAGAGTTGGCCAACGGAACGGAAGATGCTCTACATGATAGTCCGGACTGTTCCGCCAGAGCCAGACCGGATGGGGGCGGGAAAGAGGCGTGGCCTGTCTCAACGGTGGCCCCGCCCACTGACACATGTGTCATCGCTATGGAAACTGACTGAGTATGACGTTAAGAGCACGCAGGTCTGAGAGAAACCTTGTAGAGAGTGATGTTAGAAGACACATGATTCTACATCCTCATCTTTTGCTGTAAGGGTCAAACACTACCAAAAGTTTAGAATTATTAAAATTTTTTATGTTTTTCAAAGAATTCCTTCCGCTCACTGAGGCTGCATTTATTTGATCAAAAATACAGTAAAATGTGAAATATTGTTACAATTTAAAACCAGCTTTAACACAGATTCACCCGGAAAACGGCTGGTATAAACTGTAATAATATTTCACAATTCTTACTGTATTTTCGATCAAATAAAAGCAGCTCTGATGAGCAGAAGAGACTCTTTGGGCTGGTAGTGTGTATTTGTGTGGGCCACAGATCACAGATTCCCAAACCGGACCAAAGTTAGCTTGCGATGACCTTTGAGTTGACCCATCATGAGGAGGAAAAATACAAAGAAAAGAAAAAAAAAATCATTTTATCTTTTTTTAACAACATTTTAATTTATTTTTACATTGAAATGTAGAATTAAATTTTTTTTAATTTTAAATCAAAATTTTAAAACATAATGCAACATTTTGGTTTGGTTTTTGGCCATTCGTAGCGAAAGGTTCTTCAAACTGAAGATGGAGGACCACAACGAACCCTGAAGACGTTCTTACTCTCTCTCTGACGGTCCGGCTGCTTCTTTTGCTCATTAGTTTTACACGAACATCAACAGTTGTGAAAAAAACAACACACACAAACACCCTTCCCATGGAATTCTGGGTAATGCAGAAGATGGAAAGCAGGCCGTCCGGAGGTTTCTGCACTGCCCAGTGTTCCTCGACACCAGCTCGGCCAAACAGATGCTGCATCACAACCACTGGAGAAGAATCGAGACGCACCTCAGGACTTCTGCCGCGGTTCTACATTCGTTTACGTCTTTATGTCAGATGCTGATACGCCATCGTTCTTTTACAAACGTGCAGGCGGGGGAATCTCATCAGGTCTGTCCAGATCACCATTCACTCCAAAATCCAACGAAAGACAAAGAAACATGGCTTCTTTATTTTTTATTTCAACATTACTTTCATGACTATTAAGCACATTTAACCCTTTCATTCATATTACTGTAATGTGAAAAAATGCATTACATGTGCACATCATGAAAATATTTGTTACATTGCCATACATTTATACAGATTGAAGTGTAAAAAGTCTTTGTATTTATAGAATGACAATTTAGAGTAGATTTGAAAATCTATATATATTAAAATGAAAGATACACAAAAAAGGTGAAAATGTGCTAAATTACCATAAAAAACAAAAACATTTTGATTGTAACCAATTAAAGAAAATTAAGAAAACAGAAGAACTACAATAATGTTCTTTTGAGATGAAAATGTGCTTAATTATCATGAAAACAATCAATAAAATGTAACTTTATTCATATATATATATATATATATATATATATATAGTGCTGTTAATCACATCCAAAATAAAAGTTTTGTTTAAATAATGTAGGTATGTATTTCTATTATGTGTATATAAACACACATGCATGTATATATTTAAGAAAAATGTTATGTTTATATTTTAAATATATTTATATATAAATGTTGTGAATATAAATATTAACATGTACATATATACAAAATATATACTGTATGTATGTGTATTTATGTATTCATAAAAATGTGCACAGTACACAAACATATATTATGTAAACAAAAACATATTTTGGATGAACTTAATCGTTTGACAGCACTAATATATATATATATATACATAAAACATTTCTTTATTGGATGTAAAAGGTGATCTGGATGTGTTTCGGTGAGATTCATCCCGTCTGATGATCGACAGCGAGCTGCTGTTGAATCAATCATACATAGATATATATAGATATATATATGGAAGTAGATCTAATTCTACATAAGAATAACTAGTAGCTTCAGATGAATATATAAGCTGTGTGTGGATATGAAATGATCTATATTTTGTAAGCATGCTGTTAGGAGTGTTTGTCAGAGGCCTTCAGTATTTCCACCATCACTGTTACCATGACGACCCGATCGAGTGTCAGCAATAGTGTGTGTCTGTGTGTGTGTGACACCGATGTGAAGCTGTAATTCAGATGTTTAAAGACTAAACTCTTTACTCCAACGACACCATCAGCCTGTCCTGTAATCTCTGTTTGCACAGTCAGCGCTCTCTGTGTGTGTGTGTGTGTGTGTGTGTGTGTGTGTGTTTTATGAGTCACCGGTGCTTTAAAGAGAACTGATGAATTGTGATTGATTGATTAAATTAAATAGAATTCATTACTCTGTTTTATTTAATCCATTCTATGAGACCAAACCGAACCTCCTTCAGATAACGCTGAGCTTTAGGAAAAGACTAGCCTGTTGATTTCATTTCGCACTTATATACTATATAATCAAAGATGACAAGAAATCACATAGTTTTCTAATGCATTGTAATACACAAACATATATATATATATATATATATAGCACAATTTATTATTATACATGTAAAATTATTAAAATCAAAAACTGCATATATAAACACGACAACAATTTCATAAGCAAAACCATGATATATAAATGTTCATATGCATGTTTTTTAATCATATACCCAATTTACCCAATGAGAATATATATAAATATATATAAAATGTAAAAGATGCAAAAGAAATACAAAAGATGCTTTTTTTATTAGGCCAGTTTTGCATGTTAACTTTCTTCTGTTCTTGCTCGCTCTCTCTCTCTCTCTCACACACACACACACACACAAATTGTGGGCCTCTCCATAGGCGTAATGTTTTTATACTGTACAAACCATATTTTCTATTGTCTTACAACTAACCCTATCCCTTACAGGAAACTACAGGCATCTTTACATTCTCAAAAAAAAACTAAAAAAAGTCTGTATAATTCTATATAAATCTATATAATAAGCGTTTTGAAAAATGAGGTAATGTCCTCGTAAGTCACCTTCTACTTGTAATACTTATGTCATTATACACATTTATGTTCTCATATGTCTCTCACACACACACACACACAGACACTGCAGTTCAGCTGCTGGACACTACGAGCACTGTGTGTGTGTGTGTGTGTGTTTATGTGGTTTATGAGGACATAAATGTGTATAATGACATGGTATGACAGGTATTACAATATGAAGGTGATTTATGAGGACATTTTCAGTGTCCCGTAATACAAAACGCTTAAAAACATACTGAATGGTGTTTTTGTGAAAATCTATGAATGTGTGTAGTCTCCTGTAAGGGGTAGGTTTAGGTGTAGGGTCAGTGTAGGACAATACCACATACAGTCTGTACAG
>JAUCMS010000098.1:136874-152215 GCA_032357445.1 Enteromius radiatus | reverse complement strand
ATAATTCTGTTGCTATTTCACAATTCTACGTTTATATTTCTATTATGAGGTCATATATCGCAATTCAAAGTTTATATTTCATAATTCTGTTGATATTTCACAATTCTACGTTTATATTTCTATTATGAGGTCATATATCGCAATTCAACGTTTATATCGCAATTCAAAGTTTATATCTCATAATTCTGTTGATATTTCGCAATTCTACATTTATTTCTATTATGAGGTCATATATCACAATTAAACGTATATATCTCATAATTCTGTTGATATTTCACAATTCTATGTTTATATTTCTATTATGAGTTCATATATCGCAACTCTGAGTTTATATCTTACAATTCTATTTATATTTTGCAATTTTGTATTTATATCACAATTCTGACATTTTATCACAATTCTATGTTTAAATAGCAATTCTTAGTTTATGTTGTGAAATTTTGAGTTTCTTACCTGTCTAAATTTTTCTTGATTCTCAGTTTATAATTACAATTGTATTTATCAAAATTCTAAGTTTGTATCTCGCAATTTTGAGTTCAGCTCACATGTATAAATGTATATCTCCTACAGTTCTAAGTTTATATCGCAATTCTGAAAAAACAAACAGCCCAATTGTGAGAAAAGTCACAGTTACCTTTTTTTAACCACATGGCAGAAATAAGCTTCCATAGGATCCAAATAGTGTAAACACTAGTGAACATACTTCTACTTTGTAATCTGAATTAATGAGATTGTGAAACATGTTCTGAAACACTAGAGGATCGTAGTATATACTTTAACGGAAGCATGAACAAGTCACATGATCATGATCACTCATTTACTTCAATCACAATCTGAACACAATCTGAAACACTTTTAGGTTCAACCTCATTAAATCTCAAGGTTTAATAGTTTACCGATGGTCTGTAGTTTGCTGGATCCCTCTCCGAACAGCGTGAAGGAGTTGTGCACCAGACGCCGATGGTTCCTCCAGAGAGGACTGTAGTCTGCAAACGCGATGTCCTTCCCCCCCTGAGTCAACAGGTCTGTGGTCACCTTCCAACACCAGAGCGAGAGACCAGGTAATTAAACACACAGCTCATAATTCAGAGGAAAATAACGTGTTATCTCAATTAAGCACACTTAACCCTTCAGTTTCATTACTAAAATAATATTTCTTATACCGTTTCACATTTTCATTACTGTAATGCCACACTGTCACAAATCATGCTAATATATTTTTCACACTGCCTTTACTAATTATTTAAATTTAAAAAAATCACTTTTTTACTTAAAAAAAAGAATAATTATACATCACATTATTCATAAATCGTGCTAACATATTTCATAGTACTTAAAAAAAAGATACAAATTTAAATCGATTAAAAAAACGGCAAAAAGCTCATTTAAATAAAAAGCATTGCATTACATATTTTGTCTTATTACCGTAATGCAAAAAGAGTAAAATATTAAACATGATAAAGAATAAATAATCCATTTTATTTACATTTTATATTTTATTTAAGAAGAAAATATTATTTAAAATTCCACACAAATATTAATAAAATAAATATTCATAAAGTACCAATATCATCCATTATTAAAATAGTGCAAAAAAGTATTATATTTTCCTTTTAGTTTAAGGGTGCAATCTGTCTTCGACATGTTTCTCATCAGATTCAGTATAAACAAAATGCCAAAAATTATAGTCTTGCTTTCAAAACAAAACAAAAACCAAGTAAAAACTCACTTAATGTTGCCTTGTTTTTTTTGATTTCCTTCTTTTTTTAGATATTTCGGCTAAAAACAAAACAAAATAATCTAAGCTAGAAAGGCATTTCTTACAGCGGGCTGTTTCTCACCATCTTGGGCCGTCCGGCGAACTCTCGGCCACGCTGCAGCAGCACTTCTCTGACCAGACTGACCTCGCTGACCACCAGAGTGAAGTGCGGTCCGGAGAACAGGCCGAACAGAGGGCCGTACCTGTGAGAGAGCTGTGTGAGGAGCAGGTGAGGAGGCAGAGACGAGCGCAGGTGCAGCAGACTGCCCAACACCGGCACCCGCGGCAGACACGGCACCGACACGCGCCGTCCCAGCATGCACCTGAGCAGCAGCAGCACAGCCGCGCAGCAGCACACACACACCCAACACATGATGCTCTTCAGTGCCCCGCAGACCCAGCTCTCAGAGCTCATATAGCGGCCCGGAGCAGCCTTGGGTCGGAGGTCACAGAAACCCTGAGGTGTCTGACCAATGACAGCGCAGCTCTGATGACTGCTAGTTAACCGTTCATTTACTAGAACCACTTCTAGAGTGGCATTTTGTGCAGTGACTATAACATATATTTGTATATTTAAAGTAAATATAAATGTAATGCTTTACAGAATAAAAAATATTAAGTTAGATACAGGATGTTAGTTTAATTTAGTTTAAATTTTCAATTAGTAAATAAGTAAAATTAGTGCAAATTGTAAAATTGTACAAACTAAAACAGAACAACATGTTTCAAATTAAAACTGTATAAATTATAAAATAAAACTATGTAGACTAAAATAAAAACAGAATACAAGATTTTAAATCATTTAGTTAAAATGAAGTAAAACTATAGACTAAAATAAAACCATGATACAGATTTAGCTATTTATTTAATTAAATAAAAAAACAACATATATGTGTAGTATTAAATTAGTAAATATAAAGTAAAACTATAGACTAAAAAACATTTAATTAAATAACATTTGTTTGATCTGAAGGAGTCAATACAGTATAAACCAAAATATTTAGAAAAAACAAGAGTTTTACTTAATTTTTATTTAATATTTTAAATTAAGTTTTGTAATTAATGCAAACAAATCTAACAACAAATAATGGTTAAACGTACTCCGCATTAATGTATCTTTCTGGTTTGACTGTATTAAATGACCTTCAGCTCCAAGGTCCGACGTTAGTATAAACAACTAAATGTTTACTGCAGCGTTTGACCTCGAATCTGTGAAAGGACAGAGAGGAGAAGACATTTATATCACTCATCATCACACACACACATGTTGGGTTTCCATGTTTTATGGGGTCTCTCCATAGACGTAAATGCAGATTTGGAAAAAAAAAGTGTGTAGTCTCCTGTAAGGGGTAGGTTTAGGTGTAGGGTCAGTGTAGGACAATACCACATACAGTCTGTACAGTAACACCATTACACCTATGGAGAGACACTACAGGAGTGTGTGTGTGTGTGTGTGTGTGTGTTAGTAAATGTGAATTCTGGATGCCAAATCAAATGTCCCTGAGCAAAATGAAATCATAAACACTTCCCAAAGCATCATGGGAATTGGACAGATTGAGCAGCTGCACTGACTCACTGAACATCACGTATATTAAAACCATTCGTGTGAATGAGAGCCTTCACGGATCACTCTGCACTGCGCAAAATAACCTGCTGGTTAGTTAGTGGTTACGGCTCATGTTTAAGGTCACTGATGCCAAACTTCAGGACTGAACTCATCCCGCACATCAACCGTGTAACACTAAGTATGTAACAACCAACTAGACTTCCCTAGAAACCCTGTAGCAAATCACTAACTGCTGCTGAACACCCTAGCAACCAGGAAGTAACGCATTAACGACTGCTCAGAACACCTTAGCAACAAGGCTGCATCGCCCTGGCAAGCGCCCACAACACAGAGCAGCCAAAGCACACAGCTGAGCTTCCTCTGGTCTGTGCTAGTTTCTCTCAGGATTGTTCCTGGCCCTGATGAAGGCGTTCTCAGACTCGATGCAGAATCACCGAGGATTTCAAAGCATTTGTCAGTCACTTAGTCAAGGACACACACACAGAAAACGCCCACATGTGAAAGAATAAAAGTTTGCGCTCTATATATATCGGAGCATGTCAGGCCGTGATGCTCCTGTGTGGGAGGAGTGAAGCTGGAGTCTCTTCTCTCTCTCTCTTACACAACACACTGATCCGGGGTCAGTCAGCAAACCCTCCAGAAACACCAGACACATACAGCACAGATCAGCCCTCACACACACAGCCAGAGGAGGATAGCCATGAATCTTTCGATTTGTTACCAAAATGCAACTATATTATCAGCCAGCTTTTGAAGGTGGATTAACTACAGTTTTATGCAAAAGTTTGTGCACCCCTTGCAGAATCTGTGAAAAAGATGCTGGAAAACTGAAGAATGTGCAGGAGCTGGAGGATTTTTCTGAAGAGCGGTGCTCAGTTAAACTGTTCAGAAAAAACAAGGGACCAATGAACAACCGTCACAAAACACAACGACAGTCGAAGATCATCCAGGTAACCACACATAGTGTTAAGTTAAACTTTTGAGGGAAGTATTTTAATAATTTTTGCTTTTTTTGTCCTGTGTAAACATTTTTTTGTGTAAATATCTTACTCAGGACACACTACACTGTATAATCTCTCTTATTTTGTGAACATTTTTCACAGATTCTGCAAGGGGTGCCCAAACTTTTGCATAAAACTGTATATAAACCAATGGCTGCATACAGTTTTAAGTATTATTCCATATGAGGCCTTCTCTGCTGCCCTGAAGGACAAACTTTCTTTATTTTACAGGATCTGGAACCCTTTTTTCAATTATCTGGGGACTTCTAAGTCCAGTAGATTGAAGGCTGGCCTGCTGGACTTGGCTTGGATAGAAGAAGAGTCCTAATACTACACTCTGTGCTTGATGTATAAGGGTTTTTATGGTTATGTGTTAGAAAATACTTTTCAGTGTCTCTCTATTTTCTTTTATTTAGTTGCTTTAATTACTATGATTATAATTTATTTTAAATTATTGGTTTATTTCATAATAACTAATTTATTTTAAGGGGAGATGACATATAATTTATAGGTGATTACCGTGAATGGTTTTCTTTTGTATGCTTTGCATTAAAAACGATGAATAAAAAGATAAAGTTGCATATACTTGGAGTAATCCAAGTACTCATATAATGCAGCACACATAGCAAATTTCAACTGCGTTATTGTTAGAGATTTATACATCATCTGAACTGAATAAATAAGCTTTGTTAGAGCTTTGTTATTTGAAAATCTTAAATATTGAGAAAATCAGCTTTAAAGTTGTCCAAATGAAGTTCTTAGTAATGCACATTACAAATATAGCCTATTTATGGTAGGAATTTTATCAAATTGATAAATGATTATACCTATACACTAAAGATATACCACAATGTCATTTTTACAGCGTTTCATTAACGTTTTTTGGTTTTCAGAGTAATGCATCTCAAATACAGAACTTTTTAACTTGGATAGCTTTCAGAGTTTTTTAAACAGCATTCTTCATTAATCAATGTCAACAACATCAGCATGCTCTATATCAGGCACTTACGAGTCTGGTGGAAACCAGTGGATGAAAAAAGAGGTTAAAAATCCCACAGGGACATGAGCTATTTCTGAAGACCAGAATAATACTTTTTATAAGTAGCAACTAGCAAGACTAGCAACCTTTCAGAACACTTCAGAAATAAACAAAACCAGCTCATTTTCACCATGCAATTACCACTTTTTACATTATATGAAGAAATTAAAATGGCATTTGTTGTTATCTGACGCCATGATGAAACACGTGCTACGCCTTACTTCGCTCCGCAACATAGCTCTTTAATGTGAGATTTAGTTGCTATCCATAAAAAAAAAATAGAAAAACAAATGCACTGTTTACTATTTGTGCTACAAACTAGCATGTGTTGCATCAATCGGAGTTCTTAAATAGCCTATCCATTATTCTGTTGTTCACTATAAAGATGGTAGTTCATGATTTTTACTAACAAACGGCGTTTTATTTCAAATTATGTTAAATATTAAAGTGATTTTCACTGCTGTTTACAGGCACAGCTTCCTTCCTGCTGTTAGTGTCACTCACAAGCGCGAGATCCCGCGCCTCCAGCACGGCGGGGGCGAGCGTGTATTTTTGGCGGGAATGCCTCGCGTTTGACAGCTGCCGTTACCGGGAACGGGCTGCCCCGGAGCGCGCCCACGCCTCGAGGATTCAGAGCTCTGTAACGATAGAAATGTCGCCAAATAACTGATGAATCACGTGCGACAGCCTGCCACAGGCGTTTATAGAGACAGCCATGTTTGGTCCGTTTCCGGAAGCAGAAAAACATAATAATATACAGAAAAAACGAATGAAACACCCAGAACCTGTCAATTCTGTGAATTTGAAATGTATACATCATCTGAAAGCTGAATAGGCTACATAATCTTTTTAGGATAGGACAATATTTGGAGACTCAACTATTAGACAACTATAAAAAAAAAAAAAAATCTAAATATTGAGGAAATCACTATTAAAGTTTTGATATATTTACGGCAGAAAGTTTACAAAATATGTTTATGGAACATGATCTTTTAATTAATATCCTAATGATTTATGAGATGAAATAAAAATGTATAATTTTGACCCATACAGTGTATTGTTGGTGCTGCTGATGACATATTAGTTTACAGTAAACATGTTAAACACAGCTGCTGAATACACTTTTAAAGAAACAGTACACCCCAAAAATGCAAATGAAGACTGTGCACCCCCAGTGCATCCATCGTTAAGATTAGTTTGTTTCTTCATCAGATTTGGAGAAATTTAGCATTGAATCACTTGCTTGCCAATGGACGCTCTGCAGCAGTGAATGGGTGCCGTCAGAATGAGAGTCCAAACAGCTGATAAAAACACAACAATCCACAGCACTCCAGTCATAATGACACCTCTTTTGATCTTGTGTCTTCTCCAGATGTTAACTGATGAGTGTTGTAGATTATTGTGATGCTTTTATCAGACTCTCATTCTGACGGCACCCATTCACCAAAACTCTTTAGGGAACCAAATCTGGTTCTTCAATGGTATTGAGAGGGAATTGGAATTTTTAAACACAAAGAAATGCAATGCAAGTCAGAAGGATGACGTTTGAATATTCAAGCTTAAACAATCAAGAAGACATACTGATATTTAAGATGTGCTTAACACTCGTAAACAGCAACAACAAACACATTTACTTAGATAGAATGTATTTTTATTGAACACAAGCGCGTGCATTTCCGCTGTTGTTTAGGCACCTTACAAAATGAACCAATTTATTTCATATTCCACAGCAGCCTTGCTGGCATCCCCAACTCCACCTGAGTCTCATCATCTAATAAATGAAATCTCCATGGGTGCTGAAGGCTGGATGCTGGTTAAACGTTATTATCAAAAGAAACTTTATGACTCATATTTGAAAATCATAGATGCAGCTGCAGTCCAAATGCGCGCCACGGCTCATTAGGCGATCTGGAGAAATGAAGCGTTACATAACGCGATAAAATGAGACGCATCTCAAGGATTCGATGTACGCTTTTACCGTGTGATCATGAGCTTACATCGTTTGCATACATGCAGCGTTTATGTAACGCGACTCATATTAGCGATGTGACCGTGCACAAGCATAATAAATGATCTTCTTTTGGTTCAGCACGACATTTAGACTGCACGGGAAGATGGTGTGCATGTGTTGCATGTCGCTGTCCGCGGTGCTGAAGCACTCTGAAGGCGGCGGAGGCAGATGCATCGACTGCACACTAATCTACAATCAGTTTACTTTACAAAACATCAGGAAAACGAGGTTAAAGTTGATGCAGACAGATGCAAAACAGAGACTTATATATTTGGCATGCTTCCTGCTACAAACAAGTGTGTCTGGTTTGCAACATCCGCATTGCATGGGTGTGCATTCACTGCCTCGCTGCTGCGCTTCCTCGTTTTAACCCATCAGATCGTCTGTCAAAAGTCACCCGAGGCCTCGCTTTCGCTTTGACACGGTTCCATTGCGAACATAATGGCCGCCTGTCATTCACAAGCGCGCCTCATTTTTCCGCAATGGTCTTCAGGAAAGTCGCCGCTACGTCACGCTCAGTGCCCATTTTCGGAGGGGAACCCCGTCACATCCTCTGCCCATATTTGGGCAAGAGCCGTCCAAAGTCAGCACACGGCGGGGAATCCTCCTGCCGACGTAGATGAGCGATGGGCGGAGCCTCGACCGAGCCGAACGATATAAAAGCGGGACGAGGAATTCCGGTAAACGAATCGACGGAGACCAGAACCTGAAGCAAGCCCGACTAGAAGGGAATCCCAAAGCAGGATTGGCAATCGGAAATTATTCCTTGTGGATTTTGCGCCAGTTTCACATCGACATCATGCTGAACACCGTGGACTTCAGCGCTTTGGATCTGCTTTGCGCACAAACCCTTCCTCTGGAGGGACAATCCACCGTTCAGAATCAACCTGATGCTGGTGAGGGCTGCTTTTTGTTTAATTCATATTAAATCAGCACTTTAACTTCTAAAAGCACCTGATCTATTGATAAAGGAGTTTAAATGGCATGCGATGCACCGAATGCAACAGCGCGCTCATAGTTTGCATTCATGTCCTGATGCAGTGAGTCAACAGCTTATGTAACGCATCTCTCTCCTCTTTCTCTCGCAGCTTGCGGTTTGCTGAAGCCCAAAGCGGAGCCGCTGGACGCCAGTTTCCCCGACTGCTCCAATGACGGCTTCCCGCCTTCGCCGCTCACCTACACCGGCAGCTTCTACACGGAGACCGGGCCGTGCAGCGCAGACGCGCTTCTCAGCATCCTAACGGAGATCGTCGGCATCTCAGATAACTTCTCCGGGAACTCTCGCGGAAGCGCGCTGTCGCGCCAGGAGTCGCTGTTATCCACCGGCAGCTCGCTGGGCTCACCGGAATCGCTGTGCAACGACTCCTTGGACGAATTCGCGGAGGCGAGCTCCCGCGTCAAGAGCGAGTTCGGCGGCGGCAGCTGCTGCAACGGCGGAGATCTGTTTGACGGATTCGTTTCCCACGAGCCGTCAGACTTGGATGACATCATTGACCTGCTCTCTCCATTGGGTCCCGAGACCGACTCGGTTCTGGACACGTGGATCAAGCAAGAGCCGCTGGAACAGGCGAGCGCGCTAAACTTCCAGATTCCCGTCGCGGCGCACGAGAACAACCTCTACCGGACCATCTCGTACCCCTGCGCCACGACCGCGTTCCTGGACTCGCTGCTGGCCACCAACACGCGGAGCTCCAAGCCCCGCGGCAGGAAGGGGGCGGCGCGCGAGAAGCCGTTCTCCTGCCCGGTGGAGAACTGCGAGCGCCGCTTCTCGCGCTCCGACGAGCTCAATCGCCACGTGCGCATCCACACCGGCCACAAGCCCTTCCAGTGCCGCGTCTGCCTGCGCTGCTTCAGCCGCAGCGACCACCTCACCACCCACATGCGCACGCACACCGGCGAGAAGCCGTTCTCCTGCGACGTGTGCGGGCGTCGCTTCGCGCGCAGCGACGAGAGGAAGCGGCACGGACGCGTGCATCTCAAGCAACGCGAGCGGATGCAGCAGAAGACGGAGCTCCTGGCCGCGGCGTGCGCGTTCACCCTCCCCGGACTCGCGTGAGCTCGCGGCGCGCTCGGCCGGTTCCGTTCTACCCGAGGTTTGTGGCTCTCATGCACCGCATGTAGCTCATGTGCCAGAGCAGCTCTGCGGTCCGAGAACTGGAAGTGGAAGAGTCTGTAACAAGCCCGCAGCGAGCTCGGCACGCGAAGGAACGCTTCTTCTAAAACTCTTTGTCTGCAGAGCCAGACGGACAAAAAGTCGTCGTCAAAGTCGCACAGAACCATGTTGTTTTCTACCTGCGCTGACGTCGAGAACGTCGCTCTCTCAAACCTCAGATGTCGTTTCTGAAATCTCCTGCATGTCTTGATGTGAACGTGTATTGTTTCACACTGCTCCACCACGCTGGCATGCGACACGTCCTTGTATTTTGATACATGATCACTTTATAAAGCACACGAAAAGAGCTCTATATATTTGTACGTTATTGACCGTAATTTTGTATCGTCGATTTTCAAGAGAGTATACAAGAACAATCTATCTTATAGATTTTCATAAGTGATTGTATTCCACTTCTGACAGTAGAATGTGTTTGGTTGGTTCTTGGGAACCTGAAGCGCTTGAGTATCTAAAACTTCAACATCGTAGTTGAGTTGCAGTAGCACACTTGGATGTGCAGATTGGCCTCTGGATTCTCCCGGGGTCCTTTCGATATTAGTGTCTTTTTGCCTTTCAAACCTGTTCTCGTGCAATGAAACGCTGTTAAACGCCTTGTGAATATTTAAGGCTACTGAATGTTTCAAATAAAACTTTATTTATTGACATTATCCCGAGTCTATATCCTGATTACGCAAACACACCAGGAAACAAGCTCCCTACTTACTCACTATAAATATACAATAACAAGTCAGCCATACATCATTAAATCTTTCATACAAGCAATAAAAATAAATATATTTTAAAAAAGGAAAAAGTTCTTCACTACACTGCAAAATATGCAAAAACTACGCAGGTTTTATGTTGTACATTTCCTATATTTCAGTAATTCATACAGATAATAAAAAGTAATAAATATTTAAAATAAAATACAAATATTTTATATAGCACTTGAAATATTTATATATTTTATATAGTTTCCTGTACTGTCTAACAAATCATTACATTCAAAATTCATACAGGTAATCAATTCAATTAATAACTAAATATATAAAAGTTCCAGATTCCATTTTTATTTAGTACTTCTCCTGAATTCAACAAACTCAAAATCGCGCTATATCGAACTGTTATACTTATTAAAATACTCAAATAATTTTATTTACATTTGTTTTTATACTGTAGTAATCTGTTTTGTTCAGATTTCATACAGCCAAATAAAAAATAGCCTATATTTTTATGTTGTAGTTGATGAATTGTAGCAATTAAACACTCACATCTAGCCTTAATACATGTGCGTTCGTGATTACATTGAAAAAATAAAGTGCTTCCATTTGGTCGTGTTCACATTTCAGTCTAGCGCCATCTAATGGTGAACAATGAGACGCCTCTGTTTCTCTCTCTCACACACACACACACACACACAGATAAAGAGAGAGAGAAATCCAAGTGTCTACTAGCCGTATATAAAGCATAATCGATCTCTTAGATACTGCACTCAGACATATTTAATCACATATTTAATGTATTGTAATAATGGACACAATTGTAGTGTATTTTAATCAGGCCAAGTTGTTCTCGCTTTGAGTTTCAGCACCACGTGAGCGTGGACAGCGCCGCTCGCGCAGGGCAGTCACAGCCGCGCGTGCCCGACAAAACGTAACGCGCGCGCTCCCACAAAAATGCATTTTTCTTACAGCTCTGTTTAACGCTCCTCCGTCAGAGGCGACCGGAGCGGCTGGGTCTGCGGAAGAACCGGTGGGTTTTTAATTTTTATTTCAATGCTGCACGTTCCTTTGAATAAGCTGCTGCATGCTTTTGGATGATGCACGTGAAGTTCTTGGGCTGGGTCGCGTGATTCACACACATTCCGATACAAGACCAGACCGAACGATGCGTTTTCAGTAACAGTTGCCACATAAAGCACGCAAATCAATCCTAAATGAAAAAGCACGAGCAGAAGAATGCCTTCGTTTAATCGATGCACGCGTGAATATTTCTAGGCTGTGTTTCATCCTCGTGGAGCTTTTCTGGGAGCAGAGCTTTTGTCTTCATCATATTCATGCGGAAATAACGCGGAGCGCGCGCGCGGAGTCCGCGTGTCACCTACAATATCTGTCACGCCTCTGAAATTATGTTGAAAATATAGTCTGGAATGAGGTTAATAATTCTAATTAAACTCACTAATTACCCATATTTATTTGATAATGTACTGAATAGTTTGCCTATATACTTTTAAAAGTTCAATACTGTAAAAACAATATGCAGTTATTGAAAAATGAAATATGAAAAGTATTATGGATGAATGCATATGCAGTATTTTCATGCATTAAATTGATCGTTAAAGACGTTTCTAATTAAGAAAAGACTTTCTATTCCTCTGTGAATCCTGAAAAATCCAGAATATATTAGAGAATCTTGAGAAATAAATTGTCACCATTATATATAATCCGTATTAATATTATGGAATCTATTTTTGATTTTATTTACATTAAAATAGACTCATGGAGAGATGGAGAGACAATTAGTGTATACTTGATATTCTAGTAGACATAAATTAAGTGAATGATGTAAAGACAGCAGGAAATATAGGTGACACCTTTACCTTATAGAGCACGTGATTTATTTAATCAAGAGTGAGGCTGTCAACAAACGCATACCATAAAACATCCTGACACTGCAAACAAGATCAAATACGATCACAGGAGAACAACAAAAAAAAAGTCTTTCTCTGTATTACATCACTTCCTGTGAGAACATACACACCATACAACAGCAAATTAATGAAGAAAGTTTGGCTTGATGCATTAATGTGTTCATATTTTTAAATCACCAGTAGATGATGAGGGAGGAGACACAGAATTGATACGAATCTCCTTTAGATTTAGTTGATTTAAAAGCACATTAACCAAAAAAATAATGTTATCATGGAAACTTGTAAACTAATATTACTACAGTTATTCTTTTTGTTCTGTTCTTTTGCAGGTGCAATTCTGCATGAAAAGCTCCTAAAAACACCACAGAAGACAAAGTTACTAAAACTCCCGAAACACTTTCAAGATGATACTAAAAAGAGCTTGAAATGCCCCAAGATGCTTCTGAAATGACACTAAAATGCTCCTAAAGTTACTACAAAGCCCAGAAGATACTGAAATGCCCCTAAATTCTTTTAAAGGTTACTGAAATGCTCCAGAAGATACTGAAGCAGTCCAGAATGCTTCAGAAGTTTCTAAAACGCCATTAAAACACTCCTAACGTTGCTGAAATGGCCCAGAAGCATTTCGCATAAAGTCACTGAAAAACCTTTGGAACATCCAGAAGATACTGAAGTGTCTTGAAAAATGTTCTAATGTTACTGAAATGTTCCTAAAACACTCAGAAAGTTACTGAAACATTCCGAATATATTCTTGAAATGCTCCTAAAGTTACCGAAACATTCTTTAAATGTTCCTGAAGATGTTGAAATGTTACTAAAGTTCCTGAAACATTCCTAAAATGCTCCTACACTTCTGGAAACATTCTTGAAATACTGGTAAAGTTATTGACGTTTTCTTGAAAAGCACCTAAAATTTCTGAAAGGTTCTTCCTAAAGTTACTGAAACACTACTTAAGTTCCTTAAACAGTCTTGAAACACATGTAAAGTTGCTGAAATGTTCTTGAAATGCTCCTGAATGATTTCACCATGCGACTCAGGAGTTATTTTGCGAGCGTGTGAGTGCGTCGTCACAGAATGTCGACCAGCACCGAGCTGCTGTTACGCTGCCCGACCTGTGGAGAGGCGTGTGGGTTTGGAGAGCACCTCTCCAGCGTCCACTCCTGCCAGAAACTCTGTCTGACCCCTCGCCGGAGCTCTGAGGGTGGGATGATGTCCCTTTACGCCCAGCGAGAGAACGAAATCGACCGCCCCCTGCGGCTGGAGCTCCTGGATGCCCTGAGTTTGGCCCGTCCGCTCCGAAAGATCCTCATCCAGAGGGACTCGCCATCATCTCTGTCTCCAGTGCTGGCAGTCGCCGTGAGCTCCAGAGCCCCAGAAGCAGAGGCAGACGCCGCACACACCGTGGCCCAGCTGGGAGTGCCGTGGCTGGGCAGGCTGGCGCTGGAGGCCCGTCTTCAGCAGTTAGCTCTGGAGGTGCAGGAGCGCGTGTCGCTCAAACTGGACGCTCTGCAGGACGAGGTGAAGCGCAGGAGCACGGAGGTGAGGAGGGCCAGGAGAGAGAGCGAGCGCATGCACAGAGAGAAGCGGCAGGCGGAGGAGCGGGCGGCCGAACTGGAGCGGCAGGTGGACATATCTGTGGAGATGCTGGCCAGCCTCAAATATGAGCTGAGAGAGAGAGACGAACAACTGCAGCGCAAACAACAGTGAGTGGACATTTAGATTACAGATGCACTGACATTTCGGCAACTGAACATATTCGTCTGAAATTGCAAAAAAAAAAAAGTAAATAGTTTTAGAGGGCCAATTTATACATTCAATATAGAAACTATAATTTTGGTTTCTGTGTTTCTGTATGCAAATCCTTTTGGAGCGTGACTAGTTTAGATTATGTGTGAGATGCATGTGTGTGTGTTTTAGGGAAGTGTGTGAGCTGGACAGGTTTGTGCAGGACACGGCGCTCCAGGAAGCCAGCGCAAAGATCCGTCTGCAGCGCTTCATCGAGGACCTGCTGGAGAGAGCCGAGAGAGCCGAGACGCAGCTGCAGAACCTCCACGATGATGTCACTTCCCCTCACAGATACCTGGCAGGAAGCAGAGCATCAGGCTACCAGGTACCAGGTTCTCCATCAGTCATTTTCTAGAAGAATCAGTGCATCTCAAATCTGATCATCAGGATCTTCATTTTCACAAAACATCTCGCATCTTCTGAGGAGCCTTTATTTCTTCAGCTCTCCTTATGTGTTTCGATCATTTACGTCTCATCTTACTGAGATATATTACTGGAGATATAGAGTGACGGCTGATGTTTCTCCTACATCAGCACTGAATGTATTTGTGTGTTTGACAGAGGAGTTACAGCGTGTCTGGGATGAGCAGGAGATCTTCTCATGTGTCTGATTACAGAGGCGCTCACTACTACAGGTACATCACTGAAGATTTACACATGAATCACATCTGTCCAAACACAGAACAACATATGTAATACAAGATTGTTCTTAGTCTTTAAATGGGTTGTATCATAGAATTAATGACAAACAATAGTCTCATGTAGTGCTTTAAGCCAGCTCTGCATGTATTGTCAATAACGCTCCTGAGACATGTAGACTGTGACTGTCTGCTGAGGGCTGCAGTAATGATGTGATGTGACTCTGTCTCAGGTATGAGCGCAGGCCCCGCACGCTGTCCATGGGTTCAGGCGGCTGTGAGGGTCACTGGGACGGACGGCAGTATCAGCACGTGTTGTGTGGAGCCGTCGAGGGGCCCGACAGTGGCTCCGAATCATCCTGGATTATCCAACACAGACACACTGATGCCGATTCAGACAACTGGTCACTTTACACCCCAGAATCACAGGACGTCACACCACACACCGGATACAGGACCTACAGCCGCAACGGTACAACACACACACACACACACAACACACCGGATACAGGACCTACAGCCGCAACGGTACAACACACACACACACACACACAACACACCGGATACAGGACCTACAGCCGCAACGGTACAACACACACACACACACAACACACCGGATACAGGACCTACAGCCGCAACGGTACAACACACACACACAACACACCAGATACAGGACCTACAGCCGCAACGGTACAACACACACACACACACACACACACCACACACGATACAGGACCT
>JAUCMS010000098.1:64262-84516 GCA_032357445.1 Enteromius radiatus | reverse complement strand
TCTATCTATCTATCTATCTATCTGTCTGTCAATCTATCTTTATGTCTATCTGTCTGTCTGTCAATCTCAGTAAACTCTGATGGTTGTGTCAGGTTCTGAGGATCCTGGAGAAGCATGAACCGGGTCGTGGTGGTGCTGTTACTCTGCGGTTCGGCCCGATCCCTGGTGACGAGGCCAGCGCCGTGCAAAACTACGTGGAGCACATGCTCTTCCTGCTGATGGAGGAAGAGAGCGGTCAGGGCGGGGCCATGGGGACCATCCTGGAGTTTGTGGTGGTGGAGAATGTGATGGAAAAGCTGTTTCTGTGGAGTCTGCGGCGTGAGTTCACAGACGACATGAAGCTGGAGCAGCTGCGCATGTACAAGATGCTGGTGGCGCAAGCCAAACAACCGCTGCTACACCACAAGCCCATCCTCAAACCTCTGATGATGCTGCTGTCTGCCTGCTCCAGCTCCACCACCGTGGGGCCCTCGTCCTCCTGCACCACAGGGCCCAAAAGCAACAGCTCCGTGGCAAGGCTCACCTGCACCGTGGGGCCCAGCAGCTCTGCGGTGGAGGTGGAGCTGGTGTCTCTGCTCCATCAGCTGTGCCGTGTACTGGTGAAGGAAGCCTCCGTGCTGGAACTGTTCTTCCACAGCAGTCAGGATCAGGGAGCTGCCAACTTTCTGCTCTTCTCTCTCCTCATCCCTTTCATCCACCGCGACGGCACGGTCGGAGCGCAGGCCAGAGATGCCCTCACCCTCATCATGAGCCTCTCGTCTCAGAACAGCCTGGTGGCCAAACACATCGTGGAGAACACCTACTTCTGTCCGGTGAGGAATATGATTTGATCTGAATGGTGTTTGCATGCTCTTAAAGTAATATATAGGGAACATTGGTAATATTCAAAAAAAAATTCTCATAACGTAGAGAGAAAACGCTGTAGGGTTATTAAAAAATAATCAAAATTTTTATTATTTTTTTTTTAATAATCAAATTTTGGCTTATTTCGAAGACTGGTTATCTCCAGAGTAAAGAGTGTTTAAGTGAGGGAGCTGTCTGTGACTGCTGATGCTCATCAGTGCTAGAGTTAACTCTTATGTAAGACTCTTAATGTGATTACACAGGAAGAGGAAGAGGAGGAGCCTTTCACATCTCATCCAATCAGAGAGAGCCCACATGCAGCTTGTTTATAAAGTGTGTGTGTGTGTTCTCTCTCTCTCTCTCATGTATTAATCTGTTATGGTTTTAATCCCAGTCACAGGATTGTGTGTGCAGGTTTTTGCTGATGGATTATGGGTGCTGTGTTTTTGCTCTGACCCAAATAAACTGTTGTGCTGCTGAACACACATGCAATAAACAGTCGAGACACCTTAGTGGTGTGTTTTAAACAGGAAAAGTGTCATATAGATGAGAAGGTGTGTGTGTGTGTGTGTTTAGGTGTTGGCCACGGGTCTCAGTGGGCTGTACTCAGGTCTGCCGGCTAAACTGGAGGTGTACAGCGAGGGCTGGTCCTGTCTGGAGAGACACGACTGGCTGCAGCTTCCAGCGCTCTTTCAGTTCCTCAACTCACTGCACTTCTGCAGCACTGTGTGCAGGGTAACACACACACACACTAACCTCACACTTTAAAGCCTTTAAGGTTCACTCTGATTTAATTATTTTAGATTATTTTTTTATTTTAAATTAAATTATTTACTTTAAATTAAACTGTCTTATTACTTACTTAAGCTAAATGTTATATTCTTAATTTTAATTATGATTTTAGGACCTTTTTTCAAATCACATAAATAAGATTTTATTTAAAAAGCACATTTTTGAATGTATTTTTTTAATTGTAAGTCGCCCAATATGCTATGTTGTCATGATATTAGGATTCTAATTAATATTTAGTCATAATTTAATTTGTAACTGTAATAATTTATAATAAAATGCATGATATTAGGACGTTTGTGTGTGTGTGTGTGTGTGTGTGTGTGTGTGTGTGTGTGCAGGTGGCTCACCGCTCCATCAGAGATCAGCTCCTGGGCTACATCTACAATGGTTTTCTCGTTCCTGTCATGGCTCCTGCTCTTCATAAGGTGAGTGGGTGTGTGTTTGTATTTGGATAGCTGTGATTGGTCAGTCCGGTCTCTCTGTGAACGCCGCTCTTTGTTTATTGGTCAGTTGACTCTGGAGGAAGTGATGACGACGACAGCATACCTGGAGCTCTTCCTGCGCAGCATCTCTGACTCCGCCCTCCTCCAGACCTTCCTCATCTTCATCCTCAGACATCGCCATGACAACGTCAGCCTCCTGGACACACTGGTCAGCAGGATCAACACACCATTTCAGGTGAGTGTGAGAGTGTGTGTGTGTGTGTGTGTGTGTGTTTGTGAAAGTAAAAGCTGATGGTGTGTGTGTGTGTTTTCAGCTCGGTACGGTCTCTCTGGCTCTGTTCCAGACTCTGATTGGTCTGTACTGTGAAGATGTCATGCTGCAGTTAATTCTCAGGTATTTGCATCCTCTTATTCTTCTGTAGAGATGAAATATAGATTTAATGAGCACTAGTTTAACTGTTTCGGAGTTTGTATTAGGTGTGTTTTGGTGGGATCTGACCTGGTCCGTGTTTTCTCCTGGAGGTATCTGATCCCGTGTTCTCACCTGACGGACACTGAGAGACTCCGGCTGCGGGAAAGAGACTGTTACTCCATCACTGCATCTGCTCTGCTCTCGCTCACTCCCTCCTTCTTCCTTCCCAAACCCTGCTCCTCTCCACCGCAGACGCCCAAACCTGACTACATCCTCTGGTCAAAGGTCACCGAGGGCCTGCTGAGGGGCAACATGGGTAATGGACTTCATGATCCACTGCATAAGATTCGTAGCCTCATATATGTACTTTAGTCAGAGTTTAGTTTAATACGAATTATGATGATCAATAAAAAATTTAATATTTTTATGATTTAAAGTAGATGTTTTCTCTGTCAAAGAAAACCTTAAACAATTTTATTTTCACTTCAAGTAACGTGTTTTTATTAACTTTAATGTTATTATAAAAGTTGTATCCATACACAGCTAACAAAATATGTTCTATGAACATTTTTCTAATGTTCTCAGTAGGTTATGAAAACATTACTTCTGAACGTTCTCTGAAAACATTCAAACGTCCATTTTTTAAAAAATATGTTTTTCTTGCTTATGTGAGCATTAACTGTGTCATTAACTACTGACCCTCACATTGTTTCAAACCTGTAAGACCTTCGATATTCTTCAGAACACAGTTGAAGATATTTTTGATGCTCTCCAAGAGATCTTTACCCTCTGTGGACAGCAAAGATCCCAACACGATCAATGCTCAGAAACGTAGCAAGGAGATCATTAAAATAATCCAGGTGACGTCAGTGTGTGACGAAGGGACGGAGGGTCGAGCAGGGATCCAAATGCAAACACTTTATTCACAAACATGGTCAAACACCAGCAAACAGTTCAATCCAGGCAAAGCCTAAGACGGGCAAGGGTCAGGGCAGGCAGCAAACAATCAAAAAACTAGAAAACAAGGTCAAAAACACAAGAACAAGGAACAAGGGTATGGCTTTGCAATAATCAGCGTATGAGAGAGGGTTTCCTTTATGCTAGGGGAACACAAGAGAACAAGACACGTGAAACCAAGGAACCAATGGGGATACAAGACACAGACTCCAGCTGGCGATCGTGTCACAGTGGTTCAAAAGAAAAACAACGACTTTAACAATTCATCTCCTCCACATCACCCTATAATGCCATCTTGGAGAGTATCCACTGAACGTAAAACAACATTGATACATTGTTTCTGTTTAGATCAAAGCATAAACAATGTATACAAAGTATCTGTGTACATACGTTGTTTATGTACGTGATACTCTAAAAATGGCACTATAGGGTGAATCAGAGGTGAATTGTTGAATAAAGTCGTTATTTTTGTTTTCTTTAAGCAACAAAAAGTATCCTCATTGCTTCGTAAAATTACGGCTGATGTCACGTAAACTCCAATTATACAAACGATCTCATTACTATGTTTCTGAGCCATGATCGTGATCCTAGATGTCTATGGGAGGGTCAGAGAGCGCTGAGATGTCAACAAAAATATCTTAATTTGTGTTTTCCGAAGATTATCAAAGGCCTTACGGTTTTGGAACGACATGGGGGTGAGTAATCGACAGAATTGACATTTTTGGGTGAGCTAACTCATTTGGCAACATTTCAGCCCTAAATCTTCTCTCTGTCTCTTCAGGAACGGAGGATCTGTTCTCAGGTGGAGATACCGTCGGATGCTCGCGAATAACCGCTTCAGAGCCGCTGATGCACAAGAACTATCTTCAGTATCTGTATGACGCGCGCAAATCGGTTTGTACGACCGCCCAAGCGTGCGACGTGTGGTCGGCTCCGTACAACGGCCTCAATCCGTCCCCGGATGAGTATCAGGACGAGGATGAAGACGAGCGCCTTCCTCGCTCCACTCCGCCTCCTCAAACTCCGACTCCTCATCCGCCCTCGGAAACCAGCTCCACCGGAGACCGCGAGCGAGTCGGGACGCTACTCGAGCTGGAGTGGGACGATACGTACGACGCTGCGCCGGACAGGGAGCCGACGCCCGACGTTCCGGACGAACCACCGAAACACATTCAGGAAATGCGCAAAAATGCCATCATGCTGATTAAAGGATCATACATCGAGGAGTCTGATTTTCAGGACGACGTTTTGGTTTATAGTCTGATCGCGCAAAAAGACGCTTGCGACGACCGGCGGATGTTCGCCAAAAACGGCTTGAATAAGCCGACCCACAGTCACTACACAAACAAAAATCACACGCTGAACCACAATCACGCAGAACATCCAGAATCCGAAACCACTGTAAACGGACGTGGTTTTGCGGAGCAGAAACCGGAGTTAGAGGCTGACGTCGCGCATCTGGACCACAACTGCAATGAGAGCAAAACCGAAACCGCTGGAGACGACTTCATCTCTCAGTGTCTGGAGCTGATTCGGGATCTGGGTGGAGAGGAAGACTCCGTCGTGGAGGATGAAAAGCAGCTCCTGCGGCTGCGGGAGGTGGAGGAGGAGGAGCTGGACTTCAGCTGCTTCTGTGAGGAGTGTGAGGGTGAAGACCACGCTGATGAAGAACTGAGTAAAGCTGAGAGCAGGAAACATGGCATCGCGTTTACAGGTCAGTCGTGGGATTTCATATGGTTTGAGTCAGAATATGGAAGAGTTTATTGAAGCTTTAGGCAAGAGCATTCTGTTTTTGTTTTGATCATGTTAATCATTCAGAGGCCTTAGAAATGTATGAATCAAATATGGTACAGTAGCTTGACAGCTAGCGGTTGCCAAAACAAAGGCATTCCGCCCCGGAACACACATTTCAGAATAGAATTACTGGATATAGCATTATTAATCTAAACACATGATTCCTAAATATCCGCATGCATATTATGCTATTTTTTTGGCTTTAGAAAAGTCATAAACTTACACACAGCACTTTTAAAGATGGTTGAAGTTTATTTTTAAGACATTTTTAAGTTACAGTCCTGTCCTGTGAAGAGTCTGAGATATTGTGTTTAGAGGTGCTTTATTGCAGATCTGATTCAGTATTTGGTTGATGTTTTCCAAACTAAGTGTTACATTTACGTTACATTTACATTTATTCATTTAGCAGGCGCTTTTATCCAAAGCGACTTACAGGTGAGCAGTTGGGGAACAGTGCCTTGCTCAAGGGTCTCACCTTGGGAGAGCGCTGATTATTCACTAACCCCACCCACAATCCCTGCCGGACCTGCGACTCGAACTCGCAACCTTTGGGTTATAAGTCCAACTCCCTATCCATTAGGCCACGGCTGAGTCTAGAGTTAACAGAGTTTATAGCTGGTAAAATAGAAGCAGTTAGGACTCACTTTCTGAAATGAAGCATTGTTGAGGTTGTGGCAAATGTGGGTGGAACCAGTTCGAATCAAATAATCTAAAGCAGCTGTTGTTCCTCAGGGCCGTTCATCAGTGTCCTGCTGTCGCGGCTGGAGAACATGCTAGAGAACGCCATTGAAGTCAACCTGCTGCTCACGGGGATTTTAGCACAGCTGGCCACTTATCCACAACCGCTACTGCGAGGATTCATTCTGAACACTAGACCCGCGTCTCAGACCGCCGCTCACTCACTCTATCAGGTACACAACACTATACTCCTAAAAGTTACTTGTAAAAGTAATGCACTACAATATTGCTTTGCTTCATAACTAATTGCATAACTTTGTTGCTTATTATGGAAGGTAATGCTGTCAGTGGGTTGCCAGATTGAACATTACGCAGCGTCCAATCCGGATTTTCCCGAGCTGGTCCGGGAAGCCGGCCAGTACCTGCTGCTTAAAGACCAGGCCTTAAAAGAGCAAGGTGTGTGTCGTCCTGTCCCGATTGTTTGATTGTATTTCTGTTAGCATGCTAACGTCATCTTTCTCCTCCTGTTAGAGAGAGATGTCCACTTGCAGGAAACTTCCAGCTGGTTCCTGAATGGCCACGTCTTGGGTCGTCCATGCAAACCTCTTCCTCCCTGCCCCAAAATCCCACCGCACCTGCAGAACAGAGTGTTCGCTACGTTTCTGTTTGCCGAGTTCCTGAAGGAGCTGGCGGCCATCGCGCAAGAGCACTCCATATTACCTGAGCGAACTATAGAGGAGTGACACCCCTCAGATCGTGAGTTTCCCTCTCATATCAATGCAAACATCTCTGGACAATTTATTTCCTATGAACGGTCAATTCTGACCTCAAACAGCCAATGTGTCTGGGTTTTTTATGACTTCTTAGACTTATAGAAGTTTAGTTTTTTGTTTTTCGCCCCCTGTTGTGTTGAGGTCAAATTGACACGCACTCATTTTTATAAACTGTTTGAAATACTCAACTGTTTATTTCTTACTGAAATTTGGTGGATGGGTTCAGATAGCATCATGTGATGTTTCGGCACATGGATGTGTTTAGGAAAGGCTGCACAAAAACCTTTAGTGTTGGGTCAAATTAACCTACACCCTATTTTACAAACTGCCCAAAATACCAGTTAAACTGCTTATTTTTTATTGAAATTTGGTGGACAGTTTTCCATTAGCATTATGAATGTTCATGTAAAGTTTTGGCACATGGATGTGGAAGCACAAAAACTATTACAACTTCTGCATTGGGTCAAACTGAGCCACGCTCAAATGTTCAAACTGCTTAAAACACTGGTTAAAAGGTTTATTTCTTTTTGAAATTTGGTGAATATTTTTCATTTAGGATTATGAATGTGTGAGCAAAGTTTCTACACATAGATGTGTTTTGGAAAAGCTGTACAAAAACTATTACAGCTTTAGTGTTGGGTCAGATTAACCCACTCTCTTATTTTACAAACTGTCCAAAATACCAGTAAAATTACTTATTTCTTACTCAAATTTGGTGGATAATTTTTATTTAGCGTCATGAATGTTTGTGTAAAATTTCGGCACATGGATATGTTTTGGAAAGGCTGTACAGAAGCTATTACAAATTTAGTATTTGGTCAAATTGACCCATGCTCAAATTTTCAAACAGCTTGAAATACTGTTTATTTCTTTTTAAAATTTGGTGAATATTTTTTATTTAAAGTTACGAATGTGCAAGCAAAGTTTCAACACATAGGTGTGTTTTGGAAAGGCAGTACAGAGTTTATTAGGACTTTTGTGTTGGGGTTAAACCGAGCTCCATTGGATTCAATGCAAAAAGTTATACAAAATAGCTTTTGTGTTGAAACATGATACAAACTGCCCGAAATACCAGTTAAACTACTTATTTCCTATTGAAATTTGGTGAATATTTTTCAGGAATGCGCGCGCAAAGTTTAGGTACATGGATGTGTTTTTTTGCAAAAACGTTGCTGGGTCAAACTACTCAAAACACTGTGTAAAAATTATTTCTTCTATTTCTTGAAAACTAATGTGGGTCAATTTAACAAACAAACTCTAAAGCTGTACTGAGTTTTTCAGCACAAGAGGAGGCTTTAAAACAGTAGAATTGGTCGAAAATGACCGAGAAGCACATTAGCGTTAACTTTGTTAGCATACAGATGCTACAAACATGCACTTGAAGCCACAGAAGATTGATTTGTTTGGTTTGGAGGTTCGTGTGAACTCTGGTACGGTTTGTAATCGCTATCCAGACCTAAACCTTCGATGTATTATTTGCTGTCAAAAGAAACACATTTACTCAGAGTTTGCAAAGAATCGCCGCTGATTTTAGTTGAAGAAATCACCTATCAAGCTCTGAAATGGACAAAAAAGCACTAGAATATCAGTCAACATGACTCCAGCAGTATATTCTCAAGCACATCTTAATTTTTGCCTGAACTGTTGCTTTAAAAACTCTTTTTTGGTTTTTGTTGATTCAGACTTTGTTTATTATATTACATGGGTTGTTATTTTTCTCTTTGTGTATAGATGAATCACTGTAATTAATTGTTTATCAGCCAACTGTACACCTGTAGTGTGTTATTTGTGTGTGTGTGGAGCTTCCTGTGACTGTGCATCGTCTCACAACAACATCATTCATTAGCAAACTAGTGATATTTAATGTCAACGTGAAATGGCATTTACAGATCTACAGTTCTATAATGTGAAGATTTATGAGGATATTCAATATTCAGTATCTCTCTATGAAAATATAATTGGTATAGAAGTGGAAAAAATATTATGATAAAAAAAAAGTATTAAGACTTTTTTTTTAAATGCACTGAATATGAATCGAAAGTCAGCATATTTGATTTTTTTTTATTTCATGTTGACCTGAAGCACTTCACAAACAATGATGTTGTATTCCACTGATTAATCAGGGTAAGATTTTTGTACCGATACTGAATTGAAGCCGATGTGAGATTTTTACTTGATTCTGCTTTACATTTTCAGATCATTTCTAGATAAAACTGTCACTGCAGTCACTTTAAATTGTCATTTTCTGCCTGAAAATTCTAGATCCAGAATCTGAAGGATTGAATAACTCAAATGTTACTCAAAATAACATGAGCTGGATTTTAAGCCTTATTTTGTTGTGCATTTGTACATTTGAAATCTGTTAAAAGTACATGAGAACAAGCTTTTTGAAATGTTTTATGATGTCAATGTAAAGTTTTGTACACATATTTTTACAGAACAATCAGTCACAAGGAGGACGACAGAAATATGGTTTGATTTTAATATGAGCCTTTGTAATATTATTCTGCCCCCTGGTGGTAAATAAAACTATTTGTGGTGTATACAGTATTTAAATGTGTATCTGTGTGTATTTAAATATGTACTTATATATATATATATATATATATATATATAAATAACATCTGTTAATGTCACATGGAAATATATTAAACAATTTAACAGGAATCAGCCCAGCACTAACATTAAATATTAGTGGTTAATTTAAAACATACCACACCATTTATACTTGCACAGAATAAGAACAGGTCTCTTGTATTTGATGAGTTTGTGTAAAGATTTTTTTTTACATTAATTTGACATCAAGCACACATTTTTGGTACAAGATTTTAAAAGCATAACAACAATGTTTTTTTTATTATAGTGCCACCTAGTGTTTAGTGGAGTTTCTCACCAAGTCTGGAGTCTCTGGAATTGATGGTTTCTGACACTTTTATGGCATAATAATAATGATAATAGTAATAGTAATAATAATGATATAAAATAACTAATTAATAATAAAATAACTAATTATAGTGTAACAAATACAGAGTTTAGTCAGGGTTATTATCAAAAATTAAAACTATTAAGAACACTTTGGTTTAAGCAAAGGCAAAATAAAATACAAGTATTAGAAGAAAAAGTTCTTAAATGACTAACTTTACTAAATAAAATCAAAAATTTAAATAAAAATAAATTAAACATAAACAGTGATATTAAAACAACTACTGAAAATGACAAAAGCACCTAAAATTTCTAATTATGACAAAAGAAAAGCTAATTCAAAATATTATTGAAAACTGTATAGTAAATAATTCTACAATAACATTGGTTCCAGTAGGTTTGCTGAATAAAATTGCTAGGACTCTGTTCCTGTGCTCTGATTGGCTGTTGCAGGCCCCAAGTCACTGTCACTCTCCCAGGAGGAGGAGTTGAAGCCGGCGGGGGCAGAGACTGAGTGGGGAGTGTCCGTGTAGCCCAGCCCCTGGTATCGTCCCTGCGGCGAGGCGGGGACTGAGTGGTGCTCGTGGGGCGTCCCAGCGAGGAGACCAGTGTGTTCACCCTGAACCACATCCACTTCAGAGCCGAAAAACAGCTTACGAGGACGACCGAACACCGTACGGCCTGCAGAGCACACAAACCACATCCACGGCAAATGATGAATCATGGTTAAAAAAAAACAAAAAAACACAATAGCTGGAGGCAAATTGACTTAGGACAGAATATTGATACTTAGCAACTACATATAAACCACTAAGAACACCCTAGCAACTACCCAGGAAACTTGCAAACTGCTTAGCAACACCCTAGAAACTGCCAAGCAACCACAAAGTAACACCCTAGCAAAGGTCAGCTTCCTTGCAATTATGGAAAACACCCTTGCATCAAGTAACACCCCAGCAACACCTTAGCAACCACCCAAAAAACTCTACAAACTGTTTAGCAACGCACTAGAAACTGCCAAGCAATAACATAGTAATGCCCTAGAAAAGGTCAGCTGCCGTGCAATTATGGAGAACACCCTTGCATCAAGTAACACCCCAGCAACACCTTAGCAACCATAGTAACACCCTAGCAAAGCTTCCATGTGACAATGGAGAACATTCTTGCAACTAGAACCACCCCAGCAACACCTTAGCAACCACCCAGCGTGTCTTAGCATAGGTCAGCTTCCCTGAAATAATGGAAAACACCCTTGCATCAAGTAACACCCCAGCAACACCTTAGCAACCACCCAGAAAACTCTACAAACTGCTTAGCAACACCCAAGCAACTGTAAAGCAACCTTAGCAACTGCCTAGTGCATGTTTAAAATAAAAACGCCCACATGTCCTTTATTAGCTAATGTAAAAATGGTAATGGTAATTGTGTAGTTTTCAAAATAAAAAAAAAGTTTAAATACATTTGTATTTGGCTATTTAATAATTTTAATATAAATTTATTTTTATTATTAAACTTTTTGTAGTATATAGTTATAAAAATAAATTTTAAACAGCGTTAGACGTGTATGTCTGTGTGATGGTTCTCACCGGCGTTGCGCACTTGCTCTGCGATGTCTGCGCGTATGTCTGAGACGTCCAGCATGGCGAGCAGCGAGTCGAAGCACGAGCCTTCATCATCCTCACACATGTACGGACGACTGCTGAAACTGTAGTGATGAGCGATCGCTGCCAGAAACATCTCCAGACAGATGATGAAGTCCTGCACACACACACATGCTTAAGCACACAGACAGTTCATCTAAAGACTAAATCATGTCCACTTTTATTTCAGAAACAAAACAAAAGAAACAAAATATTGAATGTCTATGACATATCCTGATGTAAACAGCTGGATAAATGTGTGTGTGTGTGTGTGTTCACCTGTAGTCCCGTGGCTACAGCTTCCACGTTGTCCCACTCCCAAGTGTGTTTGTCTGAAATCACTCCGACCTTCACCAGCAGAGCGATCAGCACAGCCTGCCTACAACACAAAACTACACGTCACATACAACGTCCTACACGCCATTTCTCATTCTTGCATGTTTCACCCTAGCAACCACAAAGAAACCCCTGCCTAGCAAATCCCTAGCCTCCCACTAACAAGCTAACAACAAACTATTATACCTATCATCTCCAGTGTAAACACTGAGAACATCTAAGCATCAAAGCAACTCAACAACACCCTAGCAACCATCTGTTTTACCTATCACCTGCCTTGCAACCAACTGACTAGAAATAACACCCTAGCAACCACCCAGTAAACCCTACAAACTAACTAGAAACACCCTACCAACTGTCTAGTACCACACACAGTAATTCCCTAGCAACCAACTATAACACCTATCTCCTGCCCTGTGGCCAACTGCCTACAAACACCCTAGCAACCACCAAACTATACAATCTATTTAGTAACACCATAGCAACCATTTAGTACCACATAGCAACACCCTAGCAACCATATATAACACATATTACTTGCCTTGCAACCAACCGCCTAACAACACCCTAGCAACCATCCAGAAAACCCTATGAGTTGCCTATAAACACCCTAGTTACTGCCTAGTACTACATAGTAATGCTCTAGTAACCATCTATAACACCTATCACCCGCCTTGAAACTAACTGCCTAACAACACCTTAGCAACCACCCAACCATGCAATCTGCTTAGAACCACCTAGCAACCATTTAGTACCACTTAGCAACACCCTAGCAACCATCTATAACACCTATCAACTGCCTTGAAACTAACTGCCTAAAAACACCTTAGCAACCATCAAGAAAATCCTACAAACTGCCTAGAAACACCATAGCAACTGCCTAATACTACATAGCAATGCTCTAGTAACCATATATAACACATATTACCTGCCTTGAAACTAACTGCCTAGCAACAACCCAGAAAAACCTACAAGTTGCCTAGAAACACCCTAGTTACTGCCTTGTACTACATAGCAACGCCCTAGCAACCATCTATAACACCTATCACCTGCCTTGAAACTAACTGCCTAACAACACCCTAGTAACCACCCAGAAAACCCTACAAGTTGCCTAGAAACACCCTAGTTACTGCCTTGTACTACATAGCAACGCCCTAGCAACCATCTATAACACCTATCACCTGCCTTGAAACTAACTGCCTAACAACACCCTAGCAACCACCCAGAAAACCCTACAAGTTGTCTATAAACACCCTAGTTACTACACAACACTACACAGCAACCCCCCCCCCAGCAACCATCTGTCTTTAAATTCAGTATTTTATTATTATTATGTTAGTTCAGTGTCACTAAACAGCTGTCAAACATCAGCTTCAGATTCATGTGAACTTAAACGTACCAGAAAGACACAAAGACGACGAGTTTGACGCAGAGCAGCTTGCCGACGGGTCTCAGAGGCTTCAGCTCTTCTCTCAGCGTTCGGTAGAACAGCAGCAGGCAGTACATCGCAAACTTAACACAAAACAAATCAAACCATCTTTCTCACTGGACTCCAGTGACCAGTAGTTCAGCATATACTATATTACACTATTAGCATGTGACAGCATCAACAATACCTTATATAACATCAGCTCTACTTATAAATGATTAAATGTTGGTTACCAGCTGGGAGGCGTTGTTGACGATAACAAGGTACGTCCAGGCATTTCTGAAGCTGAAATTACCTTCATCATAAACTTCACACAGCTGACACACACTACAGCACAGAGACAGAGAGAGCGGCTGTCTGGTTATATATAATTAAAGTAGAATTATTATTTATTTTATTATCAAAATTAAAAAGGTTTGAAAACAAACAGCTTTGTCACTGCAGCTGAAGTTACAGAAAATAAAATAATTTTTTTTTTTAAAAAGTTCCAGTAAATCTTCAAAACCACTGATCTAGATGAGTGTGTGTGTGTGTGTGTGTGTGTGTGTGTCGTACAGTGCAATGATGGTGGTTAGAGGTCTCACTGCTGTGTACTGCAGAACTCCAAGCTTACATCTGAACAACAGAACCCTGAAAAAGACGGAGAGAGGTGTTCATCTTACTCCATGTTTGTGTGTGAGTTAAGGAGTGTGTGTGTGTGTGTGTTTGCTCACTCCCCCATGGCCCAGGGCGGGCAGCAGCAGAACGGGGGCAGCAGGGCTCTCTGCTCCTGCACCTCTAGCATGAGCGCCAGATTGGGATACTGATTCTCCAGGAAGTTCAGCAAGAACATCAGGAAGTTGTAGATGACATACGCCTCATAGCATTCCCGACACGTGTCCACGTAGATGGCGATCTTGGGGTATTTTAGCGCGATCCACTGCAAGACACACAAACGCAGCTGTAGGTCATTGTTCTCCTGACAATAAGAAGCAGTGTCTCAGGATTCCTCCTCCAGTCAGAAGACAGAGTTGTTTGTTACTCACACTGTCTAAGCTGTATATTGGAACCATCCAGAGAATCCTGGAACAACACACACCATTATGTTATCTGTTGATTCTCATTTATAGGTGTGTGTGTTTATGTGGTTTATGAGGACACAAATGTGTATAATGACATGGTATGACAGCTATTACAATATGAAGGTGATTTATGAGGATTTTCAGTGTCCCGTAATACAAAAGGCTTAAAAAACATACTAAATGGTGTTTTATTGAGAATCTATAAGTGTGTGTAGTCTCCTGTAAGGGGTAGGTTTAGGTGTAGGGTCAGTTTAGGACAATACCACATACAGTCTGTACAGTAGAAACACCATTACACCTATGGAGAGACCCCAGAAAACACAAAAAACAACGTGTGTGTGTGTGTGTGGTGTGTGTGTGGTGTGTGTGTGTGTGTGTGTGTCAGATACCTGATGATGGGTTTCTGTAGCTCAGGTTGTGTGTAGTGAACCAGATGTTGTAAAATCCCCCAGACTGAAATAGGGATCGTTAAACACACAAACACACCTGCGATGAACCACGCTTTAGTGTGTGTGCCCACCTACAACACACACACACACATCAGTAAACACAATAGATAGAGATATTTGCAATAGATAATAAAATGTTCACAATGGATAGACAGGCATATATAATAAGCTATATTTACAATAGATAGATGGATAAGGTTAGGTAGATACCACAACAAGACAGGACACAACAAATACTGTATATATATAACAAATATAATACATAATATAAACTAATATTTACAGTAAAAGCAATGTGTCTATGAAATGTCCTGCATCATACTCAGAAACAGCAGCATGTTATGGTGTTCAGTGCGCAGCTCTAATGAGGTTTTAATGAATTTGATGATGTTTAATGAATCACCTCGGCTCTCCGCAGCTCCCACGCGCACAGCGGCAGCGCCACCGCGAGCACGAGCACGAACAGCAGCGCGGCGAGCGGCCGGATCCAGCGCCGCCAGACCGGCATCTTCACCGACACCGAGCCGCGCCGAGCCTCACACCGCCGCGCTCGAGCGAGGACGCTGTTCACGAACAGGGCGTGATTACCCTACCGGGCAAATCACGAACCCCACTATTGAGAAGTCTTAGCTCATTAATATTAAACAGGAGAGGCTGACGTTGCTTGGTAACCTGCTTGGAGCGTCAGAGCACGTACACTAATTAAATATTCATGAGTCCAACTTTTACGAATTAAAAAAGAGCCGGACAGACGTAATCTAATTAATATTCATTGCTTGCTATGCTTCCGTTTTGAATGTAACATTAGATGTCATCTATATGCATAAATTATGTATTTTGGCTGTTGTTGTTTTCGTTCTATTTTAGTTAGCATACGGGGCACTTAATAAAATGTGTAAAAAAACTGGTAAAATACTCATTTAACTACCAAAATAGTTACTAAATAAGCTATGCTATTATATTTGGCTATAAAAGCTAAATCAATTTCAAGTCAAATTAAAGTCAGTGAATAAAAAAAATGTAAATGGATATTGTAATAGATATTTAACAACCGATTACTACTTTTCCAACACGAAACAAAGCTATGGATGTTTCATTGGTAATTAAAATTCATGTTAGCCGTTTACCCTCGTAATTCTGACAGAAACTATTTCCGTGGGAAAAAAACTTTCCGCTTCCCATGGAAAGTCAATTCTGTGGGAATAAAACCATAATCCTGTCTCTGAAGCTGACAGTTTCACAACCAACAGACCACACACTTTGATAAACACACATCAAATATTTATTTACTACATCTTTAAAAGGACATTTCATATTACAGTCTTCTAACGGCTGTCTTCAGAGCTAATGTAAACAACATTGCTGTATTTAGACGAGAGCAAAACAAAATAATTCTGTATAAGCTTCTAATAAATTGCTTCACTTTATACGGTTTGGTGGTCGACTAATCGAGTTGTGAAAAACACTTGTGGCCTTTATAGTTGGAAAAAACGTTATTTAAAAAAGGCCTGCGTCACGTTTACGTCGACGCGGTTTTTGTTAACGTAAACAAAGTGGCGCGAAAACTGACCCCGATTAACAAAGAGGCCTATAATGTTGATATAAATCTTTCTGCTGCTAATAAGTTCATTAAGTGACGTGAGTAAACCCATTCACTTTCACTATTTCTCCTAAAGTTGTTTACAGTAGTGATATGAGAAACTGAAGCTTGCAGCAGCTTTAAAATATAACGCACTCCAAACATGCATAAAATGCTGTTTACAGACCAACTGAAAGTGTAATCTAGTTATAGTTATCATCTTTTTGTGTGTGAATGAGCCTGAATTCTGTGGATACCGAGCTAATAAAAGAAAGAAACTTGTAACCAGGCTGTTTTGGTCACCACTGACTTCCACAGAAGGGGAAAAAATACTATAGAAGTCAATGGTGACCCAAAACAGCCTGGTTAATTTAACTTAATTCAAAATATTTGTGTTCGGCAGAACAAAGAAACTCATACAAGCTGTAGTAACATCTAAAAATAGTTTCAGAAAAAAGTCAATGTATAAATAATATTTTTGTGCTGACGTTATTAGTTTGTCTAACTTCATAAATGTCCAACTAAACGATTAAAAACATTCAGTGAACAACGTTTTACATTTTGAGAATAGTGTTAGTTTGTGTAGCATTAAATAAAACGTTATTTTATAAATTATTTGTTTGTCTAGCATTTCGAGAAAAACAATACATTTCCCAAAAAAATAGCCTACCTCTAACTAAAAGTTAGCAGAACGTTTCAGAAATCACGGTCCACGAATAACGTATACACAACGTTTTTGCGAGAACGTTTTGTCCAGATTAACGTTCTATAAACGTTGCTGGAAGACCGTTTGTTTATAACTTTGAGAAAACCTTTCCAGAACATTCTGAGAACGTTTCCTGTTAGCTACGCAGTTTGTGAAACACGTTTAAGTTTACAAAATGTGATGCATACACCAATAAAGAAGCACTTTCTTTGTCATAATAGTATGCACACAGTCAACCAGTGCAGTAGATGTGATAATATAAATATACATGTTGATATCTCTGTGTTCAGGGTTGAATCAGCGAGTGTGTGCGAGGTCAGTTGTAGCTGTCCTTGCGCAGCGCGGTCCGGTCTGATAAGCCGTTCTGATCAGGGCTCTTGTACTGGAAGCTGGTCCCGTTCAGAGGCACGACGCTGCTCAAGAGTGATCCGCCCGGATAACACCAGCAACACAAACACGACTGACAGACACAGACACAGAGACAGCAGAGGTTAGATCATCGCTGCATCACCGCGCTCTCCTATTACTCTCATCACAGCTCTCTGTACCCTGAAGCAGTTCTTGAACTTCTTGCTGACGAAGTAGAGGATTATGGGATTGATGCAGGAGTTGATGGTGGCCAGATTTATACTCAGGTAATCAAAGACCAGCAAGAAACTGAGACACAAAAACAACACCAAGAAGTGAAGATCAATAAAGATAAACGTTCGCAAAATACACATAAAAGAACTGCATTTTTCCAGAAGCAGCTACAGCAATATATGTTATTATATTATATTATATATGCTATGGATTTGTGTGTATCAGTTTTATTTTATTGTAATTAATTAAAAATTAAATCATTAAAAAAAGGTTACTTGAGATAGAAAAAATACTTTTTTATTATAATTATATTATTTATTTTTTTAAATATTAAAAAAATAATAAAACTTAATTTAAAAAGACTTAAAATTTAATTTAATGTATTTTAATTAATTGTATTTTTTTGACATTGTTATTTTAACATTGTTCATAGTATTGTTTTAGTCCAACTTCAAGCTGTTTTATTCATGTTTAATTTTTATTAATATTTTTGAATACATTTGTTTTACATTTATGCTTTTAGTACAACTTTAAAATGTAAGTTTTAGTTTAGAATTGTTTAAATTGTGTTAATTTAATTCTTCATTTGTATGTTAGTGAACATTATTAATGTTATTTTAACAATGTGTCATGGATTTTGATCCATGTGTTTAGTCCAATATGTTTCATTTTTGTTAATTAAAATTTTAACTAATTAAAATAATAATAAGATTTGTGTTAGTTTTAGTTATTTCAGGATGTCAAGTTAAACTAAATAAGAAAAAGAAAGAAATTCTGCTCTGGCAACTAACTGAAAAAAAAAACAAGTTTTTGGATTTATTTTAAAGCTTTTCATTGCGATTAATTTAATATTAATATAATATGTGTACTGTGTCAGTCTATTATGCATATAATAATACAAACACATACAATATGCATTTTGGAAATATTTACATGTATTAGCATGTCTAAATTAATATCATTTGTATTGTAAATAAATATATTTAATATATAAACATATAATATTTTTCTGAAATATATACATGCGTGTGTGTATTTATATGTGTGTGTGTGTGTGTTACTTCAGCAGGTCGCAGCGGCCGACGTCGTTCTGAAAGTAAACCATCTTCTTGAGGATGCGACTGAGATGTAGCGGAAACCAGCAGAGAGCGAAGATCAGCACCAGAGAAAACACCGCCTTCGCCACCTCACGCCTCTGCTCTCACACACACACACACACACACACACGTTAGTTCACAACGGTCTCAGCTGGGTCATTCGGCGCTGAGTGTTTGTTCTTCACCTGCTTGAGGTGCTCGCTCAGAGAAAACTTCAGGCTGCCCTTTCTGTTGCTCAGCATCTCACAGGTCATGAGTGTGTAGAAGACGGCCGTACACACCAACGGCACGCAGAAGTAGAAGCCGAACAACCACCAGACCTTTACGTCCCTGTAGAACTACACACACACACACACACACGATTATATAAATACAATAAATTAATTTTAAAAAATTACCTAATAAATTTTATATTGACTTTATTTTGTATAACACTTACACAATTACATTTATCTATACTGTATTTAATTTATTTAATTAAATGTCATTTATAACTTAAGTAATATTTAGATTTGTATGTGGAAACCAAAATAAAATAAATAAAACTAATAAATTAAATTAAAATAACTGAGCTACAGTGAGTTTAAACTGACATAAAAAAATAAAAAATTTAAGTTTAATAAAATACTATATTTTAACACTTATTACTAAATAATTATATATCTTTAAAATATAGTCAAAATATAGAATTTAACATATTTACATAGTTTATCTAATATATCTTGTATCCTGAAATCTCTAGAAATATACAAAAAAGGGCCTTTGAACTACTTTCTGTTTATTTATTTTGTTGGAAAATGTGAAAACACAGACATAACTTCAAATGCTTGTCTTTAAGTTACAAGTAGAATACTAATTATAGTAAAACTGTTGTTAGCGGTGCTAATGAATGTGAGGAGCAGTGTATCAGTGATGAAGTGTTCTTACCGTCATGAAGGGCGTCTCTGGTTTCAGCATGCAGGTGCGGATGGTCACGTTGTTGTAGTCGAAGCTCACCATTTTGAAGCCGATGGCCTCCGGAACGGCCAGAACTACAGCCAGCAGCCAGATACACACGATCTCCACCGCCGTCGACACTGGGATCCCTACACCCTGAACACGGCTCCAGGACACCACCGCTCGGTACCTACACACACACACACACACATTAACACAGGCACACAACGCACACACACAGAGCAAGTCAACTTTGAGTAATGTTTTAATCACAACGAGAAAACAAGCAAGTATTCAATATTCTGTTTCTCTCAGAAGTACGTCAAAATACAGACATAAAATTGGTTGCAAACGTCCAGTTCACGTGGACTTTAACATTAAATAATGTCAAATTAATAAAAAGTTATTTGTAGCTTTTAAGAAAACTGGGCATTTTAATGTGTTATGTTTCAAAACAATGTTCTCAGCATTCTTATATCTTAAATTTGTTAACATTAAACTAACCGCAAGAGTGTGTGAGTGTGTGTGTGACTCCCTCTCTGTGTGTGTGTGTGTGTGTGTGTGACTGCGTGAGTGTGTGTGTGTGACTGCGTGAGTGTGTGTGTGTGTGTGTGTGTGTGACTGCGTGAGTGTGTGTGTGTGTGTGTGTGACTCCCTCTCTGTGTGTGTGTGTGTGTGTGTGTGTGTGTGTGACTGCGTGAGTGTGTGTGTGTGACTGCGTGAGTGTGCGTGTGTGTGTGTGTGTGTGTGACTCCCTCTCTGTGTGTGTGTGTGCGTGTGTGTGTGTGTGTGTGTGACTGCGTGAGTGTGTGTGTGTGTGTGTGT
>JAUCMS010000098.1:32150-50098 GCA_032357445.1 Enteromius radiatus | reverse complement strand
CTGTTTGGGAGGCAGGCACACTCTGTCAGTTTAAATCTAGATTAAAGACACATCTCTTTACTCTGGCTTACACTTAATGTTCAGTGCTTTGCTACAGTCTGTATTGTTTAAAAGCGCTATATAAATAAAAGTGATTGATTCATTGATGTTCAGTGACATTAATGTATCTTAAACAGTTTTAAAGAATGTAGCAACAGTAAATTCATTCTGTGAATCAATTTATACTTCAAACAGAGAAAGCAGTTTTTCCTCTCTTGCAGAGTCCAGAGAGGGCTGGTTAATCCAGACCAGCTTCTACAATGGATGGGGGTTGGGAATACAGTCTTAACACTACAGTTCCCAAGACATCCAGAGCAAAACACAGTTGACTGCCTTCCTCCGAGATCCACAGCTGAAACCTAAATTATATCATCCAATACCCAACAACTACACAAAAAATATGCATGTCAGACAGTGAGTTAGACTTTGGAAATTAAAAGGATGCTATCATAAATTGAATTTGTATTTACCAGTAGTATATTGGGAAATGCGGCCACGTACTGTTTGAGGAATGCTCTAAGATGAGTATTAAGAGGTGTGCTGGCCTCTGGGCAATCCAAGTCTGGTTTCCGTGGTGAGAGGCGTGAACCCCACACCTGGGAAAGAGTGAATCGGGAAAGACCTGAAGCTCTAATTAGCAAACGAGGGAGACGATTAAGTTTGGAGATGGACTGCCAAAAGGGACTCATTAGTTTGAGCATTGCTAAAGAAAGCACACTGTATAAAGCATTTAAAATGTGCTTTGTGTAGTAACTTTGTGTAGTGTCTAAATGAACAGGTTTAAGTCAAGTCTAATGTGACATATTATTATACTAATATTATACTATATGTCATACTATATCATCAACCTGACAGTTTACTCCATTTTAAATATAATATTCAATAGTTAATATCATATTTTTTAGTGAATAAATGTTTTTAGTCATAAATTTTAGTTCAAATTAATCTAATTCGGTTCAAAACCTGAAAAAACTAAACAAAATAAAAATAGCAACTTGCTTGCAAAAGTGGTATTAAAAAAAATGTCAGTTAATGATTTTGAAAAAAAAAAAGTTATTAAATAATATTACAATTTAAAAGTTTAAAAGTGGTTTATTATTATAAAATGAAATTTTAGAGAATTTTTAACATCATTACTCTAATACCTTAGTGTCACATGATCATCATTCTTATGCTAATTTGCTCCTCAGAAACATTTCTTCTTTACATAAATGTTGAAAACGATTCTATGATGAATGGAAAGTTCAAAATAATTTTTTTTTATGTGCGTCATCTTTCTGGCATTAATATCATTGTGATTAACCAACGTGATCTCATGATAATTCGTATGCATTTTACATAAAATTAAAAAAAAAATTCAATAAAACTTACTTTTAATTACGTTTTTACAGGCACAAGAACATACAATACTGGCGTATTTTCAGCATCTAAAAGTACAAATATTTATGCATTTTCAGCATTTTAACAAAAACTGATGTATTGCCTACACCTAAAAATAGATGCTTATGAATATTGAAATGCCCGTCTTGTTTTTATGTGCGCTAGGTTTTAGGTTTGGGGTAGGCTAAGGGGTCTAAAAATCTAAGTTGCTTATTCACAAAATGACAAATATTTAATTATGTAAAATATATGCAAATAATGTAAATCTTTTAGCTAAAAATACGTAGCAATTTGTACGTTATAAACGTTAAAATACATCTAAATTGTACGTTTTAGCATTAGTAAATGTTTGTAAATTGTAAATTGTAAATGTTACGCATTAATACCTACATTTAAACATGAGATCAGGCTGGATTAACCAATGAAGAACCAGTAAAGTTTAGGCATACAATCATTGTTTGTTTCTTGTACATTAGTGTCATTCATCTATAAAAGTTTCATTTTATTTAGAGAATATACCCATATAGCTTGAACTCATTTTGCTTTTGAATTTACTGCTGTCTGATGCAAAAAAAAAGGAAATTAATAAAGACACATTTCCCGTATATAGGCTAGAGGTATGATCCATGATCAATATAAATACTATGGTTTTTATTGCTGAGCATGTCTGTGACAAACTGCCTTTGTGAAATACAGTGGCATTTCCAAAGCACTTAAAAGCAGGATAAACTGCCATTAATGTTAAGACAAACTGTTATCTTGAAGGTAATGACAGTTATTTGCTGCGAAATTCAACCCAAAACAGCTCACATATTCAAGGTAGTCATTACACATTATTATACCGTCTATCTACTTTGTTACTTCATAAGTGCAAATACATTTCTATTTAAAGCTAATTTCATAAGCATTCATTTTACAAAGACCGAACATCTTGATTCTTAAAACAGGACGATCTGTGTTGATAGAGATATTTTTTATTTATAAATTATTTATTTTTATTTAAATTGATGATCAAAAATATATTTGTTTACGATATTTAATGTTTTTTAAGTAGAAACCTTATAGGGATATGAAAAAAGTTTAAAAAGCATAAAACTTTCCCATTTCAATGTAATATACTGTAATATCAGACCATTATTTAAATATATAGTAATATACCATGCCAACACACATACAAAGAAGTTCAACTGAAGATTGCATATAATCAGTGAACGAGGTGATGAACGTGAGAGAAAGATGCAGAGAGAGGCAGAGAAGTGCTCTTACTAATGACTATGCTCCCATGAGCCTAATCTAAGATTTGTACATCTAATTGCTGCCAAGTCAGCCCTTGCCACCTGCTACGCTGTACAACACATGTGCTTTCCTCCTCAATCAGGAGCTTTTCCAAACCAGTCCATCAGTGCTTGGTTAGTAAGAAATTACAGCGCAACCTATAGTGACAGACACACAGCACTGGACTCTTCAGCTCACACAGTTGTGAACATGCTATAGGTTGAAATACTTATAGGGCTGCACCAATGAAAGGCAACGTTGCATCAGGGTCACTGCTGAAATTCACAGGGATAGACACATTTTTAATGGTTACTCTGATAAAAAAAAGGGCCAGATGAATGTACAGTACCTTAGGATCTAAGAGGGTTACTTAGCAACTCAACAAAAAAAACAAAACAAACAAAAACATATCTACAAAATATTAATCTATGTATAATATGTATTGTTAGAATGAATAGAACAATGTCATGTTTGTGTCTGTGTAGACTTCTTCAAGTGTTATGGAGTAGTAACATTAAACAGTGATGCTATTAACAAAAAGTAATGGTTTTTTTTTATTATATCAAGTAAATTTTTCCTACAAGAAGTGCTGGTTTTATGTCACATTGTATTGTGGGACACCTCATCATTTGAGTGAAACAAAGCAACAATCAAACTTTCTAATTTGTGAATCAGTTAATATAAATGAATTGCATGATTTTTACATAATATAATAATAAATTACATAATTTATTCCTTATTTGTTCTTATATTTTCTGTTTTGGAATGATTGAAATAAATAAATATTTTGAATGAATAAAAATTGAATAAAATAGTATATGTTGCTATTCATCATGTTTTGACTAGGTTACATAAATTACAGAGTAAGCTAGTTCCACTGACTGTAAAATGATTTGTTTAAATGAATCTTAATGCTCTCAAGCAAGTTGAGATTGTTATTAAGCAGAGTACATACTTAGCTGATATTTTAGCTTCAATGCAATTAGCTATGTTTTGTCAGCAGCTTGTAGTGTAGCTTTTCCAACAAAGGATTTGTGAAGCCTGTGGAACAGTTGTGACCCCTGATAAGTTGCATTAGAATTATACAAGCTGAGTGAAGGAATGACTATTACAAATGTACTAAAAAGTACTAAAAGCTTGCATAAGCTGATTTAAGATTACTGTAACAATGAATAAGATTGCCCAGAATGTCCTGTAATGAATTATGTAACCCAGCATAAGTGTGCTGAGTGTGTCTATCTATAGTTTAAGCTTCGATAGCCTCTAAGAAGAGGTGTCTGCATTTTCTCGTCCACACACACTGTCTCTCTCACGATCCTGGATCCAAGGAGAATCAGTCTGCTTTAATTAAAACGACCTGCCTTTGGCTTGCTGAACCCAGGCTGCAGTAAGAGAGCCGTGGCCAGGTCTCGAGAGCTTTGAGCCCTTGAGCTGAAATACTAACCCCTCATTAGCTCCGCTGAGAGTTTGATGAGTGTTTGTAGCTTTGTATTTCTGTCTATCGCTCTCTGTTGTTTAAAGTGATACTATATAACTTAACTCCCTCAATATTTCCTATGGTACCTATCAAACCTATTTGATTGATCGTGAGTGCAGCTCATTGGCATTCATTTGCCGGTTAGCTTGTCATTTGCCTCTTCGCTCACGTTACACTCGTGGATATTATTGTTTTCTATTACTTTCTCCTTGGTATAAGAAAAAAACTAAACAAAACAGACTTAAACAGGTGCAGAAACACAAGATTTAAAAAAGAAAGAAAGAAAGAAGTTAGGTGTATGGTGGCTAATTTCAATGCCCTTTTTAAAAATTATATTATGGTAGATGAATTAAAGCCTTGCTTTTTATTATTTCCCAGGAAACGTTCAGTTGAACTGTACAATTTATTCATTTACTTAACTGCTGGTAATGACTAGTACAGATATTTTGGTCAACTGCATGTTTCGCTCCTCATTCAAGTAAATTAATGCGGTGATTCCACAGCATTTAACATCATCACACAACACAACATCATAAGATTCTGTAATTCAAAGTCTAAGCAATCATTTCTTGTATTTAAAATAAGGAACATAAACGTCAAAGACACTGAGAATGACTAGGTAATTACATCATAACCTGACCAACACATTCTCATGGAAATGTGCAACTAAGTCTGTGGTGGACCTTCAAGCTTTTGTACAAATAAATAAATACATATAATAGTATCCATTTGTTTAATATATAGCCTATATACAGTATATTAAAACAAATATATTTTATGCAAATTCTTATACAGTATTATATATTTACAGCTGAGAAATATTTTTTGATCCTTTAAAAATTGTTAATCAGAATCCATTTAAAGACCATAAAATCCATAAAAGCCACAAGTTGTGTATAATGTATTTACAGCTTAATTCTTAAAATATATATATTTTTTGGTTGAGATATAATTTCTTACCCATAGAACATTTTTTTATTATAATAATTATACTTATTTAAAGACAGATTTACAATTTTACAATTTAATACATTTTTTTTATTAAATTTACAGGCGATTTACTAACCATTTTATCATATTTTAATCAGTCATCCAACAAAATCAGCACTTGTCTATAGTTATAGTTATATACCTTTGGTTTTACATTCTCAGTAATCGTTCTTAATTTTAAAACTCTAGTTGCTCCTGATGGCTGCAGTTGGTGTGCTGTAATTTGATTTGCACGAAAAAAGCATCTGTTAAAATGGCAAGTAATTATATGAGTCGTGATGGCAATTATGCAATCAGCAGCGTTCTCTTCTCATACCGTGACAGCAGATGAGATCTGAGCAGTCACATCACTGACTCACATGCTCGGTGGACCATCTGATCAACGGTTTCTATAACGACCAGCAAGTAGGACTAAATATGAATCTGGACCAATTACTATTGGTTTCTCTTGATATGATTCATAGCCACAGTACATTACCACAACAAAGCTCTAAAAGTGCTGCTGTTATATGGAAAAGTGTCTGAATCGAATGAATAATCTTGCATAAAAAACTATTTTCAAATCAAAATAGATATATAATAGACAAAAATATATGTTAAAACTTTATTAAATTTGAATATTATACAACATACATATTATAAAAATAGATCATTTAAAATCTACAAATTATATGTATGTTGAAGATTAAAAGATCTGAAAAACTAAAAATCAAATGAAAAATTTTGTATCATTTTTTTTTAATTATACAAAATAATAAAATCTTTCATATTCTGAACTAAATAGTAATAAAAGTGCTTTGTATTATACTGTGAGCAACTGCGTACTGAACTTTTTTCCTCCCAGTTTTCATTCACCAATGTACCACGGTGGAACAATTATTATTTGCATACCAAGCTTATTTTCAAAACTAGCTTGGAGCGTGTTTGCCAGCGAAGGATTCGCGGCCAAAAGTGAGTGGAGATCTGTTGCCGCTGAATAGCAGGAAATAACCTTAAGAGAGCTTTTCCTGAGTAACAGTAACTTAAAACAATATGAAGCATTTCTTAGCTGGTAAATGGCCACGTTTTTCCGAGCAGACACTTCAAACTGTTTATTTTTTTTAACCTGTTTCGAAGTGGCCACCTAGTTCATTTGTTATTGTGAAGTAGACCAGCTGAACTCTCTCAGGCCAAAACTCGAAAAAGGAATCCAAAATACGCCCACAGATTGATAGCCATAAAAACACACACCCCACCGCGAGTACCGATGGAGGCTCGTAACCTCGGTGTGTTGAGACAGCTGCTCTGATGACTTGGGCTCTCAACAGGTTGCATGATTCATCTTGTGAGTCAGGACTCAAGACTTAATCTCCATCCATGTGTGATTCACCCACAGCCATTCATTTACATGGCTGTCCAAAGCGGAGCAGGCAAAGGAACAAAACGAGGAGTCATGTAGAGCGTGAGATAGTCTTTTCACAGCGGCGGTGGACAGTAACCTGCTGTAATGGCTTTGCTTATTGTCTCTACTCTGCTCTTTGTAGGGAAGTCTGTGAATGAAGCTTTTCTTCAATAGACCATTATTGATGCAGTGCCAGAGAAAAATGCGGGATTTCCATAGCATCAGCGTATGCATTTATGTGGTCATTTTAGAGAGCTTTTGATTGGGCAAAGCTTTATACATGTATACACCCTATCTGGTTCATTTTCCCAGAAACAGAGAGAAAAAAACATTATTATTATTATTTTTTTATTTGAATCTCAACTGTCAAATCAACATTTTACTTTATTTGATGTAAGAGAAAAGGGGGTAGAAAAAGACAAAAAAGTAAATAAATACATACATAAAACATTCAATTAGTGCTGCTAGATCTGGCAACCACAGGAGAAAGGCCAGAGAGACTGTTCATGCTTTACTTCGCTCTACCCCTTGGTAAAGGTTTCAAATTGGTTTCAAATTTAGTTGGTTTCAAATCCCCCTCCCCATAACATAAGTTAGGCACATTTTCAGTGTTACTTGCCAAACTTGAAATTTGTTGAATCATTTCTAGCCTACTTTTGTTACATGGCTTAAAGCAGCTAATATCTTTAGCTGAGGTTTTTAAACTGTATAAATACTGTTCTTGAATTACATATTCTGTCTCTGGTTGTTTTTGTTATGGTTTCCAAAGTTTATAAAGTTCAAAAGGTTAAAGAAGAGTATATGTATATAATTAATACATGCATATATAAAATTACATAATATAAAAATATAATATAAAGTATTAAATATAAATCTAAATTATAAATATAAAATAATATAATATAAATATAAAATAAATATAAATATAGCAGCTCTTTTTTCCTCGAGTCAATCCTAGAGAAATTACCCTCACCAGAGTCTTTGTGTTCGTACCATTCCGTGGGTTAGTCAAAATCCTGGCCTGCAAACACTCTTCAGTCACACCCTCCCTGACTGTGGAAAGCAGTCTCAGAACTTTGACTGGTTCAGTCTGGTTCCTCTTGCCACCAACCATTCAGCACCTCCCTGTGCTAGTCTGGACGTGTGTGTATGTGTGTGTGACAAAATCCCAACATGCATCTAATGCACAAAAGCCATGCCACTCCTCCAGTGAGTCACACAAACCTCTTGGGCCTCTGGATTATGGTGCATGTGGTGAAGCTATCCGTGCATATTTTGCTGTATTATGGATTTGGTATTGAAATGCAGAATGTCAACACAATCGTAAGAAGAATTGGCTGATTTGACAAGCTGTCATTTAAATAAACGCTCTGATCCGCCACACCCAGCCCTGAAAACAATTGCAAAGATCACAAGAAGGAAGTCTATTTACGATCAAAGCATTTTAGGCATTTCATGAAGGCTCTATAAGTCTCTCTCCCTGAAGGGTAACCAGCTTTCAAGAGAGAACGAAAGCTGGCTGGTTCAGAGCAGTCCCTCTTCACGTGGGCCTGAGGGTGAAGGGTATTAGGGGAGAGGTGAGTGACAACTGTTGCTCCGGGTTACTGAGTAACCAGGGCGATTGCCTCTCTCTTAAAGGCCTCTCAGGCAGTGCTTCTGCATTTACCCATCCTCCTCTTCTAACCTCAGCCTTTCTGTCTTTCCTTAATTTGGTTAGTCAGCACCCCACCTAGTGCTATTCTAAGCTAACCTAATGACCAAAGAAACAGGTTGCATGATAAATGATCCAGTATCACAAATGGTTTCATGTTCCCTTTCATTCTGTTTTGTCATTTCTGCTGTTTATTTACCGACCTTGACACCCACAAGATGCAGCGCAACAATTTCCCTCACCTGTAATGACCTTGACATATAGATCTACACTAGAGAGCTGTTAACAAGGAGAACTGACTTCTGTGTGACAAAGCAGAAAAAAAAAGATTGCAAAGGATTAAGCTGTTTACAGTTTTTGTACTTTTAGTTATTGTTGTAATAACAGGAATAGCCTCTTAAATTCTCAAAATGATCGAACAAGGCACAGATTTTGAAAATCAAAATTTATACTGATTTCATTTTTATATCAAATACTGTTTTAATACACTTTCTATTAATCTAGACATTCTATTAATTATAAGTAACTTTGTAAACTACATGTCAGCTCATTCTCATTGATTTGCAGCCACTAACTCCCATAGCAAACTGTTAGGTTAGGTTGAATAGGTATAAGTTGACATATGCTTTAGTCATTATGTTGTATGTTTTAGGTCCATCAATAAAGCAAGTGTTAGAATATATTAAGCAGACAGTATACTAATACTCTAGTTACTTGCTGTTAATGTCTAAAATGGACAATCAAAATAAAGTGTTACTGTAATGCCTGGACTGAATACAAGAGAGGCAGAATAAAGTTCAATAGTGAGGGAGGAGTGGGTGGGCACTCTGGAGGTTTCATAGCCACCAGTGGTCGTGGTGGATCAAGAACTGGCTGTGGTCATGGCAGATCGGGATCAGCATGGGGCCAGAGTGGATCGGGAGCTGGCTGTGGTCGTGGCGGATCGGGAGCTGGCAAAGATCGTGGCGGATCGGGATCTGCATGGGGCCAGGGCGGATCTGGAGCTGGCAGGGGTCGTGGCGGATCAGGATCTGCATGGGGCCTAGGTGGATCTTGAGCTGTCTGTGGCCATGATGGATCAAGATCTGGCTGAGACCATGGCTCATACGGACGTTCTTGCGGCGTTAGCTCAGAGACACGCTCGTGCAGCGCAGGTTCAGGAAAGCGCTCTGGAGGGCACTCGTGCAGCGCAGACTCAAGGGCTGGAATCGGGATCGGCACTCCCAGCTGTAATCTAGGGGCTGGAATCGGGATCGGCTCTCCCGGCCGTGAACTAGGGACTGGAATCGGGATCGGCTCTCCAGCCCGAAACTCTGGAACAGGAATCGGGATCGGCTCTACTGGCCGTGACTCAGGAACTGGATCTGGGATTGGCTCTACTGGCCGTGACTCAGGAACTGGATCGGGGATCGGCTCTACCGGCCATGACTCAGGAACTGGATCAGGGATCAGCACTCCTGGCCGAGACTCTGAAACTGGACTAGGTATCGGAATGGTTTTGCCCACTTCCTCTACAGTCAACGAAGAACCTCCCAGCCATAAGGCCCAATCTATGAGACAAGTGAGAGGGCCCAGAGTGTTGGTCAGGGGAACCCACCTGGCCAGATCATTATCCAGACCCAACCAGAACATCGCACAAGGGCACAAGATGGTAGAACTCAAGGCAGTCCTCCATATACTCATCCATAGGACGCCCATCTTGGGTGCGGTTCTGAAGGAATGCAGCTTCCATGGAGATGGTTGTCATTGTCAGTTAGGGGCTGAGCTTCTGTAACGCCTGGACAGAATACAATCTCCGAATCTCCTGATCGCTCTAATCTCTCACTCTCTTAGTCTTGGTCTTGTTGAACTTTGTGCAGTAGTGTGAGCAGATCAACTCTCCGTGCTTTGATACTGTAGATCGTTTCCTCTCCCACATCCTTTTTGTATCCTCTTCGCTCCCTGAACACAATGAACAGATACAGGTAAGTCAAACTTGTGAAACTTATCTCTGGATGTGGCGAGCCGCTGATTCTCCTTTCTGTAGGTCTGATAGTGAGCATGCAGGTGGGTATTGCAGGTGGAGTAACAGGTGCACATTAAAACATGGTAGAAGACGATCCTCCGTTTCGGATCACTGGTTGAGGGCTCTGCGGTTCAGGTAAGTGATACAGGTAAGTAAAAGCAGACAAGCGATGTGGCTTTAATACCTTATGCTCCCCATTGATCCTAGACTGGTTTGTGCTTGGTGCAGGTGAGTAGAACAAGAGGTTAGTGTAGTTACCTCGAGCTCAGCCAACGTGCTTCTGGTTTGTGAGGCTTTTAACCAGTGCATCTAATTGTCCGCAGGCGCTGCCACTTAGTAGGCAGGTGACTGAGAGCTCATTATGGTGACTGAGCTGGGATCAATGGGCTGATCCAGGCTAACTGACTGTGAGGAGCATGACAGTTACCAAAAAAAGTAAAAATTGTATATTATTATTTTATATATTATATATGATTTTATTTTATTTATATACAATTTATATAATCTTATATTTTATTAATTTAATTAATATATATATATATAGTATTTACATTTCCTTAAAAATACAATTTATATTTTCATATTTAACATGTATTTAAAAATACCATAAAGAACACTGTATTAAAAATAAGTCTATAAAAACAAGTTTAATAAAAACTTTATTAAAAATGATAAACAATAGACGTCTCCTTATTCCTTCTTTTTAATACTAAATCTTTAATGTACTATTTTATTATATTTGTTAAAAGTCATGGTTCATGGTTGATTTGGTAGTATATTATATTTACATATTGAACAAAATCAGAAATAAAAACACCAGAATATTAATAATTATAAACCAATTAGTCACCGTTATGGTGAAAGTAACTGTCAACATCATGGTTTTACACTGCCAGACATAAAGTCATGAATGAGTAACCCGACTCCACCCGACTCTACTATCAGCCCTCTGTGTACACCATGTAATCATGACTCCGGCCAAGAGAGATTACGCTGAAGCTCTCAGAGCTGAATATTTACAACTGCGTCACCACCTTCCTGACACACAACAACAACAAAAACAATAACAGCATCACAGAGAGAGAGAAAAAAAGCACAACAATTATCCATGACAGAGCCAAAAGCAGGGTCTGAAGTGGCACTATTTGGAAATTATGTAAGAGGTTTTGTTAAGGTTCCAGAAATCTGGACAAAGTGTTCACATTAGCTAAGCAAACACATTTCTTTGGCATCGAAAGGACAGTATTTGCACAATAGGGCATCACTGGCATGTTCAGAACAGCAAACGCATTCTGGGGCACTGTGAGGGGTGTACGGCAAGCATACTGTATCAACACTGTCTCAGACATTTCTCCTAAAATTCCTTGTAGAAGTAAAAAGACATACTGACACAAAAAAATGACAAATTGTTTACTAGTACAAGTATAGGGTTGTTTAATGAATATGTACAGCAGCTTGTATAATTCAATGAGAAATATCGATATCTGAAAACAGTTTGAGACTCTTGTGATCTCTATTAAAACTCTAGAGAACACATGTGAGATTGCTAGGGTCTTTTTCTCAGAAAAAGCAAACTTATGCAATTTCTTCTTCATTCAATTGTCAGTTCAATAGCTGTCTAAAGCCGTGCTCACACTGTGATTTTTTTAAAGCCCTTTAGGATTGTACTGTCAGACTGTACGAGCATAATGATCATGTCACACTGTGGGATCTCAGTTGTTATTAATGTCAGACTGTGCGACAGTCAAGATGTGTTAACAAGAGTGCGCACAAAAATAATTTACATCAACCCACACATTATTAAGTGACCGTGAGCTGCACTGCATGCAGGGATGAAATGTTGGTTATCATGAAAAGTATATGAATGGTGGCAAAACCAGCATCTTTTAAAATAATATTATAGGCAGCAACACACACCCACATAAAAACAGTGGTGCAACTGATGCTTATAGTAAAGGCAACATATCAGATGAATTTCACGAGTGGAGGATGAAAGTACAGGGTTTTACGGCATATAGAAGAAATCTAACATTAATTCTGATCATGGGTAATCTTGAATAAGAAGAAAGTTTGATGTTTGTTGTAGGAGATTCACACTGCAATACTATGCACAAAATCTTCTGACACTGACAGAGAGATAATATATATATATATATATATATTACTATATTACTATAGTATTTTCATGAGAGGTTTCAGTTCATATCAAAATGTCCTCTCCGTCTCTGATGTTTATCTTAAAAACTTTTAGGACAAATTAGATATTTGCTAACATATACCATGTATATGAGATATTAAACGTGAGATATTAATGAGATCTCATTTGTGATTCTTATCCCTAATGCATTTATCACTTTATAACTGTGCAAAAACAAAAAAGTGTGTTTCTTCTAAGCAAAAGTAGAGCGTTCATTTTGGTCTTCAATTTAAAACTGTGGTATAATAATACTGACGTGGCACCGAGCGGTCCAAATTAGCTGGACAGCGTTATAAAAAGTTCCACTCCCTTTTAGAGTGTCAAAATTTTTTACAGCTCTTTAGAGTTAGTCCAACCATGAGCTTCTGGCTCTGTGACAGAGCAATATATGAATGCTTAACTGAGCTTCCCACTACAATCTCTGGGACACCATGTCTCTGTTTCATGTTACATTGGATAAGCTTATTTTGTCACTCTCTTTCATCAGATGTAATTCATTATGATAATTAAGGGCACAAGTACTGCATCTACATATGCCCTGTCAGCCGCTGGATATACTGTAAGTTGCCTTTTCTTTTCCTGTGTTGCCTCCTGTTTTGACTTCCCCTTCTTAAAAATTGTGTATTGGTGTAATGTTTTTGGTATGTTTGATTTTGAGTATTATATAATTTGTATGGTCTTTTGTCTTTATCTTTAATATGATATGTGGGTACAGTATGTGTACACTCGTTTTGTCTAAATATTTTTGGTGAAATTGCACCTCACTCGACATGTCCTTCTTATATAGCTTAGCCCTTTCAATGAGAGTTCAACTTGGGGTTCATAACAAACTTAGGATGGATTAGGACAAAAACACAAAACCCTAAAATTGAAATAAAATCTAAAACAAACAAACAAAAAAACCCAGCAATAAATACTTGTTAGTAGACGTGTATAATTTGCTATAGTTCCATCAAAACAAACAAACAAAAAAAAAACCTAATACAGAACAATTATTCGAAATAACAAAACCCCCCAAAAAAGCAAAGCAAAGCAAAACAAAACACTAAAACAATAACATATTTCAGTAAAACTGCTGAATTTGCTGAAAAAACTAACAAAAAAACAAAAAAAAAACAATATCTTTCAAGGCATCTCAAAAGCAGACCTACTATTAAACTCCTATCTTTCATGTTGGTGCCATCAAAGAACATTTCATAAATAATCCTAATTTACCTCATTGTATGAAACAAGGGGTAATAATGTATATTGCATAACCAAAACATTCATTCTCATTTGATTAATGCAAAAGGGAGGAGACAGGTGCCAAGATTGGTCAAAGAATAGAAGTCTTAAGAATTTGGCTGCAATGGTGAATTCCTGCAGAAAAATAAGGTCTCTTTCGAAGAAACATGAAGAATGAGGAGAATACAAGGAGGAATGTACAAATCTATACTGAAGGAGATTAAACTAAACTCTGATATTGCCTTGAAAACAGATCAGTATTGTTGACACTGATGAACTGGATGCCTTTCACTTTAATGAATTAGATACGCAACAGATCAAGATATCAGTTGGATTCAGTCTGAAGAATGTCTGACACCATCCAGAGCTCGTGGCAGCACTGGACAAAGTCCAACACCACTCAGTGATTTAGCCACTGCTTCCTATTGAACAGCTGGCCTTTCTGTGCACTTCCGAAATCAGTTTGACCCAAATCATGTCTCTCATGCACCATTCCTTATTTGCACACTTTTCATGTGTGTAAATAATAAACAAGAGGGTACATGGTTAAAGACACAATTTTGACAATTTTTTAAATTACATACAATAAAACTTGACATTTTTTTCAGTTTCTGCTTTCTAATGACATAATTATGTGTTTCTGCTATAAATATCTGTCAATATATAACCATTCATATTATACAGAATGCTTGAACCTGATTGGCTGACTAACGTTCTAAAATGTGCAGTTATTTTCAGGGAACCGCATAGCAGACGTACAATAGTTTCAGGCAGCTCTATTATTTCAAAGGTCTTACAACAGCAAAATAACCAAAACCCACAATGACACTGGCCAAAACAAATGCATAACATATAATAAACAATATGATAAAAAAAGAACAGCTCATTTCCATGATTGGCATAAAATTATGAAAAATCTTTCCCACTCTCTCCACCTCAGAGACGCACACACATTAGCATACGTGCTATGTTGTTATCACTACTCTGATGACTTTATCCTTAAAAACAACTTTTCACAAGCGAGGCAACAATGGTGCTAGTCAAGAAAATGAAGTTAAAGTTTCACTATTATTCACAGACTGAGTTTACATTTACATGCTCTCTCTCTCACACACACAAACATACACTCATAACTTAGCTATTAACTGTATTACAGTAGTCTGCAATCAACAGTTTATGCCTTCATTGCTAGGTCTAAAACAACATTTTGGAATTAACAACAGAGGCATTGGATGAGATGCGCAAGAAATAATCTGACTCACAATAGTGTTTTAAGTCCAAAAAAAAATATAAAACAATTTTCAGGCACTCTAATGACACAATTAGGATATTTATATATGCATAAGATATTATTTGTATTGCATCTTTTAACATACTCTCTGAAATTCATTTAAATGGCTTTTTGTATATTCCAAAAAATATTACTGGTTTGCATATGCATTCATATTCTCTTTGTAGAGTATGAAGAAAGAGCTTGGTTTGTCCATGCTAAGTGCTGCCAGTGGAGACAGCAATCTGTCACACAAATTAAAGAGAAGGAATTATGTCAATGGAATTCGGTAATAAGAATGACATAATTTGAAACTGAGACACACACACACAAACATTTCTATTTTATTTTAATGTAGTACTTAAATTGACTTTTTCATGACTTTTTTTGCTATTTAATAATGGCATAATAACTAATAGTTATGCTATTGTATTACTGTATTTTATTTTATATTTTTATCTTATCTATTTGCACTATTCTGTTGTTATTATTTACTGTACTTATTATATATTTTTATTTTCTTGTTCCTTTACTGCATTGAGCATGTCTGTGACAAAAGAATTTCCCTCGGGATAAATAAAGTTCCTCTTATCTTATCTTAATAACTGATTTTACATTTTACATCCTCCTTTATATTCAAACTAACAAAAATAAATGTTTATAGTTTTTCTTTTAGTTATCAAAACCCCCACAAATGACTCATTGTGACATTAAATTCAAAGTGATCACATCACATATGATGTGATTACAGTATAATGGTGAATTACGACACAGCATGGGGCAAAGTGTTTGAAGAAAAACTGGTCCCCTTGCCAGCTGTAAAACCCAGTTTAATGTATACTGAAACTGGTTTGACTGCAAAGTAGGTCAAAAGGGCAAACACAGGGCATTACTGGTTAATTCAGATAGAACAGACAGAGAAATGGACGGATGGATGGATGGATATGTCAGCTGTGTGCACTGAAGTGTTAACCTTAATGGTTTCTCTTACACCTGTCAATGGAACACAACACCTGTTGCACACTGGTGTGGCCACCATATAACACGTGCTAATGGGAAGGAATGAGCGTGTGTGTGTGTCTAGTTAAACACGGCCATGTGCTTCATTGCACACTGATACATGCTCAAACCCAAACCACCAGCTGGTGTAATACTCATTAACACAGAACACTTTCAACGACATGAGCAGGTATAAACGTTTATAACACAGTTAGGTATTTTTTACGAACCTTTTAGTGGGAAACGAAGGTGTAAAAAACAACTGATAACAGGCAACCAATCAAAAGAGTCCTGCTCGTAGGTGGTATTTGTGTACTTGTTGTGTTAACAACCTAAGTTTGAGTCAAGACCAGACGATACAAGACGTGATAACACAATTTTGTAGGTGTCTTTGTTGCACGTTAAATTTACCTGTACATACTAGTATAATAACAATAAATTATGCACAATTACTTGCAAGTTTTGCCAAACTCTAATTCTTACCATATAGTAAGTACATGTAGTTAATTAATATTACTCAGTACTTAACTGTATAATTATTACACACAAAATAAAGTGTAACCCAAGAGCAGACCATCCTAAAAAGTAATAGACTCTGTCTCAGCAAGGAACATTAACAGTCATTTAAATTCAGCAGGAATAAAAAAATAAATAAAAAAAGAATAAAACACACACACACACACACATATATATATATTTTTTTTTTATTCAGCAGCGTTATTTTAATTTATTTCACTAATACACTATTTTTTATTTCAATGTAAATGTTTTTTTTCTAAAAACAGAAGGAACATATATTATTAATCTAATACTATATATCTTAAAAAAAATCTAATTTGAAAATAAATAAAATAAATATAATATTTTATATATACAGTGGGTATGGAAATTATTCAGACCCCCTTAAATTGTTCACTCTTCATTTGCTAAAATCATTTAAGTTAATTTTTTCCTCATTAATGTACACACATTAGGTGCTGGGCGTCCGGCCAGAGGAGAACTGGACCCAACTAAGCCTGGTTCTCCCAAGGTTTATTTCCCCATTCTATAATGAATGGGGTTTTGGTTCCTTGCTGCCGTTGCCTCTGGCTTGCTTAGTTGAGGACACCTGATTTCTAGTGATTATCATCGTTTTGATTACAGAGACCGTCTCTGCATTTGATAAATAAAGTTTAATCTCGTCATTATACATTACCATCACTCTGTTCAGTGCTTTGCTACAATTTTTATTGTTATAAGCGCTATATAAATAAAAGTGACTTGACTTGACACAGCACCCCATATTGACAAAAAAACACAGAATGGTCGACATTTTTGCAGATTTATTAAAAAAATAATTTGATTATACTGATTGGACTTAGAAAAGCCACACACCTGTCTATACAAGACCTTACGGCTCACGATTCATGTCAGAGCAAATGAGAATCATGAGGTCAAAGGAACTGCCTGAAGAGCTCAGAGACAGAATTGTGACAAGGCACAGATCTGGCCATGGTTACAAAAAACCATGCTGCACTTAAGGTTCCTAAGAGCACAGTGGCCTCCATAATGCTTAAATGGAAGACGTTTGGGACAACCAGAACCCTTCCTAGAGCTGGCCGTCCAGCCAAACTGAGCTATCGGGGGATAACAGCCTTGGTGAGAGAGGTAAAGAAGAACCCAAAGATCACTGTGGCTAAGCTCAGAGATTCAGTCGGGAGATCTGAGAAAGCTGTAGAAAGTCAACCATGACTGCAGCCCTCCACCAGTCGAGGCTTTATGGCAGAGTGGCCTGACAGAAGCCTCTCCTCAGTGCAAGACACATGAAAGCATGCATGGAGTTTGCTAAATACACCTGAAGGACTCCAAGATGGTGAAAAATACTGTAGGATTCTTTGGTATGATGAGACCAAGATAGAACTTTCTGGCCTTAATTCTAAGCGGTATGTGTGGAGAAAATCAGGCACTGCTCATCACCTGTCCAATACAGTCCCAGCAGTGAAGTGTGGTGGTGGCAGCATCATGCTGTGGGGGTGTTTTTCAGCTGCAGGGACAGGTGACTGGTTGCAATCAAGGGAAAG
>JAUCMS010000098.1:0-14559 GCA_032357445.1 Enteromius radiatus | reverse complement strand
ATCCATCCATCCATCCATCATTCATCCACCCACCCACCCACTCTGACCATCCATCCATCCATCCATCATTCATCCACCCACCCACCCACTCTGACCATCCATCATCATTCATCCATCCACCCATTTATCATCCATCCACCCACCCACTCTGACCATCCATCACCATTCATCCACCCATCCATCATCGATCATCCATGCATCCACCCGTGGCAGTGAGTGCAGTATGAGTGTTTGAGAATCGCAGCAGCAGCGCATGCATGAGCCGCTCTGATGCAGAACTACATCACCCACAATGCTGCTTTAATGAAGACACTAGAGGAAGCCATGCGTTAAATTTGGAGCGGTTAAAAGCAGGCAAACACTACTGCCAGTGTTCGGTCAGATTCTCCAAAAGACAGACAACAGCATTAATCTGCCTTGTTTTTGCTCAGATTTTTAGGCTAATAATATAAGACTAATCAATACCAGAATGCATTCTAGATCTCTCTGAAAAAAGATGACAGATGGTTGTTTATAAATAATATACTTTGTTAACACTAGTAGACTTTGGGAATATTTTCCTGTCCAATCTTTTGAAGCTGTTTTTAAAAACTGTGCATTCAATAAGTCAAGAAAATTGCATAAAATAAAATAATAAAAATAAAAGCTTTGAATTCATTAATGTCAGAGATACAGTTTTTAACAATGTTATAATATTGAATCAGTTTTCACTTTTCGATCTTAGTTTGTCATTTTTAATCATAAAAAGTTAACTGTTTTTTTTATCTTTTGAAAAAAAAAAACATGAATATTCACAAAGCACCTTTGATATCGAGCGCATTTTACAGGATTTTTATGCTTTATGTCTAACTCATGCATTATTTGCACAATCATTTCAATGACGCTTTTAGAGCTTTAATTTCTTTTGAGGTCATTATTGAGTTTATCATTTAAGTGACTGATCTGATTAGTGCTCACAGGATAACGTTCAGGTCATGAGTCTGAGTGCATGTGTTGTTTACAGGTCAAAGGTCAGTGGATCATCAGATATCTCATGTGGGTCACTCCTGATCAGAAATCAGCCGCAGTCACATCAGCATTTAGCAAATGCTTTTATATAAACAATAATATGCACCTCTTTGTATTTGTTCTCGCCTTTATTAGGAAATGTAAGAAAAAAAGCAGTTTTTAAAAACAGCTCGTGACTCAAGAGCCTTTATGAAAGATATCAAAAATGTAACTTTTTGCATTTGTCTTATCCTTCAATATACTGGACTGTATAAAGAAAATACATTAGATTGATTGATTTTATATGTCTTACAGTTTTTTTTTTACTATTTTTTTTACTATTTTTTACATCCCCCCCCCTTTTTTACTATTGTTTTACTGTTGTTGTTTTTTTTACTATTTTATTAATTTTTAGTAATATATAACAGCTATACACACACACACACACACACATATAATAAAAAGTGCTGTCAAATGATGAATCACATCTAAAATAAAAGTTTCTGTGAACATATATGAGTGTATACTGTGTATATTTATTATATATGTATATATTTAGAAAATATTTACATGTGTGTGTATATATATATTAATATTCTTACATTTTCTATTATATATTTCATTTATAAACAACATATAAACATGCATATATGTATTTAAAAAAGATTTTGTGTTTTTGGTAAGGTTTGACAGCACTAATATATATATATATATATATATATAATGTGCACTTTTAGTTATTTTAGTATATCAAGTTAAACTAAATGAAAATGAGAAATTTTTATTTAAAAGTACTTTTATATTTCATTTTATTTTATTTAACTTTTACATGTTTTTTAAACAATTTTATTTTCCCTTTTTCACTCTTGTTGGAAGTTTCCGATATATTTACGCTGTACATCCTGTAAAATATTGATCACAAAAAATCTTTTGTGACCAGGTCCTGGTTTTCATGCCACGAAGCCTCTACAAAGAAAAACAATGAAAAAAAAAAAATTAAACCATCAATGCTTCATTTAGTATAGTGTACAAAATGCCTCTAAATGTCCAGAATACGGTCAGTGCAAACACCGGCTCGTTTGAAATACCGCCAGATCAGCACTTTCCTGACCGCAGCATTAGTGAGGGTCTTTGGCAAACAAGTGTCCGGTTGACTGCAGGGTTAATCTACGCCTGGAGTTACATAAGAGCCGCTTCGACACACACAATCATGCAAAAACAGCACGGTCGAAGTCTGAAGACTCTGTGACGAGGCCTTGTGACACAAATAACCCCGAGCGGTCAAACATTGACTCTGATTTAGAGTCTGGGGAAACCTGACCGCTAGACAGAAAAACCCCTCACTGTCCTCACAGAGCGCTTGTATTAATAGAGCGAGCCCTGTGCGTCATTACGCTGCCATTTACAAAAATAAAACACTTAGAATACAACGTGCTGCTAATAAAATGTGTCCGATTTAAAAAAGACATTAAGAAATCCACACGAAGGAGACACTGATATGAACAACATCCCAGATAACAGAGAGCATCCTCACTACTTTCACTTCTGCTTTTCAAAAGCTATATAAATGTCACAAAACGTTTCTGGAGATATATTAATATTTGAAATACATTCTTGTAAGGATGAGGACATTTAAAACATTCTCGAAATATATAAAGTAGTGCTGTCAGGGTTAATCGCATCCGAAAAAAGCTATCGTTTGCAATATATTAATTATATTTTATATAATATATACACACACACACACACACACACATGCATGTACATAGTATTAGTGCTGTCAAACAAATAATCGTGATTAATCGCATCGCTAAAAATACTGTTTATTCATGTATACATACATACAGTATACATATTTATATTACTATAATTTATATTATATGTAAAGATTTTTTTATACATAAACAGCATGTTTTACTTGCATATATACATGTATGTGTTTGTATTTATATATGTATAATGAATATACACAGTACTCACTCATATATTATGTAAACTAATCGCGATTAATCGTTTGACAGCTCTAACTAAATACACAAATATAAATATATAAATGTATATGCATGTAAATACTTCCAAAATATACATTATGTGTATACACACAGTGTTGGACGTAACTAGTCACAATTAATCATTTGACGGCACTAATAAAATGTAAACATTCATACAACTTTATATTTCAGGGGGAAATGAAGTTTTGTAACCTTTAACAAATGTTCAGATACAATTTAAAACAAGATTAAGACATTTTAACATTCTTAGAGAATTTAAAACAAACGTTTGAATGTTATTTATGCAAAAAAAATTCAAATTAGAATGTTGTATTAATCTTTAAATGAGGTTCTAATTTCATTAGAAAACATTCTTAGAATATTAAAAATGTATATTCATATAACGCTGCATTTTGGGTAAATATAAAGGACATGGTGGGAAACATCCTAAATTAATGTTATGTATTACAACAAGAAAACTTGACTTTTTTACATTTTGTAGGACAACAACAATTTTATAATCTATTTGTCACCCAGGATGTGTCCTGCAGAAATGAGTTTTATCAAACTGGTTTTATTTCGAGTGAGTCAGACGTTCTGCTTGATTCATGAGTGAATGATTCTTCTGATTAAAACCAGCAAACAGTGTAAGTTCAGATATCACAAGCGTTTAACCACTGCTCTACAGCAGGAACTCACCAAAACCACTCAAATTAAAAGATTTTTTGTCATCCAATATTGTGTTCTATGTATGACATTTTCAATCAGAATCGACTCAATCAGCAAGCTATGTGCCTTTACTTATTGAGCATATTGTAGACAGTTGTTGCAGCTTGATTAAATTAATATTAAACTCAAAAATCTGCTGTGACCTTGAGATGAATTGTTCAGAGATCAGAAATTATTGCTTTGAGAAATAAAATATCTATCACGAACTGAGCCAAAGCAATTGTGAAAAACTGTACAAAGGCATTTAGTCTTTTAGATAGCAGACACTTTTATACAAAGAGACTTAGAAATGAGGACAATAGCAATCAAAATAAAACAACAACATCATTTTCTTATATAATAAATAAAAAGAAAACAGAAAAGAAAAAAGGAAGCTTGACACGTTCACATGGTTTTGATTCACTCAAAAGAACCGGTTCCTGAATTCGATAGTCGTGCAGTATTTTGATTCATAAGAAGAACCGACGGGGAAATTGTTCTCGAATCAAACACTGATTGATTCGAGATGTCTGCTCATTTTTACTGCATCATAATACAAACTCACAATCAGGTAATCAAGTTCTGGCGCTAAATGAAAATGGCGATTTCTGAATCGGACCGCAATGTTTGATGCTTTTGATTCACTAAAAGAACCGACTAATAGGAGTCATTGTTCGTGAATCGGACAACACGGCATTTGATCGTGAAACGGACACTGATCGATTCGCATCGTCTGTTGTTTCTGTGTCTAATTTGCAAGGGAATGCTGTAGAAAAAGAGGTTATTAAATACACAATTAGCATTCAGAGGGTGAGGGTGCAAATCGGAGCGCACTGGTCGCGCTGTTTGATTCACCAAGAAGAACCTGCTGGTAAGAGTCATTTGTGAATCACTGAACAGTTGATCGCGTTGTCTAGTTTGCAAAGGAAAATCGCAGAGAAACAGTTTATTCTAAGAGTTTAAACAATATAAGATTTATACAAAATAAGGGTAAAGGTACCATAGCGATTCCCGAATCGGACCGCGCTGTGCGTTTTTGATTCAGAAGAACCGGCTGCTAAGAGTCATTGAATCGGAAACGAATCGATGCGTGTTGCCTGTTTTATTCAGGTGCGGTTCGCGTGGAGAAGTCACAGAAATAGACACTATACTTGACATTATGTCGTGTTCAAGCAGAGAATAGCCTTATGCAATAACCATATGCAAATAAAGCTCAAGCGATTCATAACCTATGAGTGATTTCACCCTTCTGTGATTTCCTCAAAACTAATGGCAGCAATCAGCCACCGATAATTGCTCATAAACATGCATTATGCACCGCAATTAGTTCATTTTTGCTAAAGTTGTGGCCGTTTAGGGTGTGCGCGGGTTTATATGTGTATTTGGCAGCAGCTGATGCTACTTTAGCTGTCATCTTTTAGATAAGTGTCTATGCATCTGGTCTTTTTGGGCCTGTTTCACCATGCCATTTTTCTAGGGCAGTGTCTTCAGTGTTTGGCAAAGGAGTCCTGTTATTTTCTAAGTTTAGCTCTGGCAGAGGAGACTTGATTCTTTAGTCCTGACGATTCGACTCTTTAATGTGTTTTCTCTCGAGCTCAAGTCAGTATAGAACAATAGAAAGATGTAAAATCCCCCTCCACGGGCCCCAGAGAGCGCAGACAGCCGACCACCATCCTGACACATGAAACTGTTTGGAAAAAATGTGTGTTTTTTTTACGCAGACTCAGACTTGTGGTCCATTGACTCATCGATTTGCTTAAAAAACACTGTTTAAAGGAGACACGTCCATCTGGAGACGGTTTGCAGAGGCGGTCAGCGCTCCTGTCAATCAAATGACCATCGGGTTCATTAAAACAGGAGCTTGAGGAAAGCCGGGTCTCTCAATCACATGTATCTATTTGTGTGTCGTTAAACAGGTAGAGATTACCCAGCAGCCCACAGTAAAACACCTGAGCTCACCTGCATGCTTTATCTTCCTAATCTGAGTGCATGGCAATGCCAAAATAAAGATTATTAATATTTAATGCATGGATGCATCTATTTGTACTTTCTATTCAAGTGTGAATCCTGAAAAACAAAACACCTCGCATCTTCTGAGGAGCCGTTATTTCTTTATTTTTAAGCAAACGCTTCTTGTTTTTGCAGGGTATGTGAAGATGAGCCTGCTCTCAGATGTAAATGCGTCTCGAAGGCTTCTCTCTCCAGATGATGAGCCTGAAGACGGACAGAGGATGAGGCCGAACCCCTGCCACGACGGCTGCGGATGCTCTTGATTATAAATGAACATGAGCGGTCAGGCAGTGCTGCTGTTGACCTGTTTATGAGGGAAGAAGAGCGAGGACGGTACATCACACACACAAGGGAACATTTGAAGAGTTCTGCCGGAAATCACGCACAGAATTAGTGCGTATGCATGCTGTTTCCGAGGCCGTAAAGGACATTAAATCTGCACTTCCTGAGAGAGATGAGGTTTGTGTGCTGCGTTGAAGGAATTGTTCAGCCCCAAAAATGAATAATTGCTGAGAATTGACTCACTTTCAGGCTATCTGAGGTGTAGATGAGGTAGTTTTTTAGTAATGGAAGTGAATGGGTGCCGTCAGAATGAGAGTCTGATAAAAACATCTCAATAATCCACAGCACTCAGTTAACATCTGGAGCAGACAGGAGATCAAACTAATCCAGCATTTTTAACTAAAATATGAATCTATGAATCTCTAAAAACGCAGCGTTTACAAAACAGCCCTAAACTAATAGGCTCTCTATGTGAGAGACGGCTTTTTCTCTGGAGGGAGTTATTATGGATTACAGACGTTGTAATATTAGTTTGATCTTTAGTCTTCTCCAGATGTTAACTGAGTGCTGTGGATTATTCTGATGTTTTTATCAGACTCTCATTCTGACGGCACCCATTCACTTCCATTACAGAGAAAGTCACGAATTTCTCCAAATCTGATGAAGAAATGAACTCAAATCCACTTCGGATGTCCTGAGGGTGAGCGCATGTTCAGCAAACGTTCATTTTTGGGTGAACAAAATAGTTTTTCAGGCAAAAAAACAACAGTCCATTTCGTACACGCCGGTCAACGGTCATCACTATTTGGAGTATCTCCTTATCGTTTATCGGCCAAAACCTGTGGTTCTTTCGAGGAGTTTGTTTCGGCCACATTAAAATCAACCCGAAACGTCGCTTACAACCCATTTTACGTGACATGATTCATGAAAGAAACTGAGTATCTGATGATAAACACGTGGTGATTATACGGTCCTTATATGATAGTGGAGTACAATGCGTAAGCTGAAACCTAGAGGAAGTGGAGGAAATATCATTATGATGAACGATTATAAAGAAAAACATGATTTTGTATTCTGTGAAGAACGTGCCTAACATACACAGTGCAATGGCAAATGTGTCAGCATATTATAGAAACACTTCTTGAACATTTCCCATATTAGTTGACACTATGGGCGTCGTGCCCGGATGGAGAGCCTCGCCAAGTTTACGAATGTGCTTCACGAATACACCAAACCCAGCTTTAGGGTGGTTACCCCCGCAGATGGAGCTTGTTTTTCTTCTCAAGCTGTCATTTGTTTCATCTATTTTCAATGGGAAGTTCTTGACTGGAGCCTGATTATTGATGAATTTGTCCCGATCAATCGCTCGTCATCAATATGCAAGCGAACCTGCTGCGACCCACCAAACGTTTTCCCAGCATCCGTTCATCACATGGCTTTCCCCCCCTCCGAAGCGTTTGTGTATTATTCTTTCGGTTTGTTTGTGTGCTTTATAGGACGCGGTTAGTTCACATCAACAATGAATGCCTTGACTTTTTTCCTAATGCACACTGAAAAGACTGATGTAGGATTTAAAACAACTTTAATCTAGAATTACTCAAATTTAGACAATTTTTACAAAGAAAAAGGGCAACACATTGATGTAGAAAGATAAGTTAAACAATAATCTTTTTTTTGTTACTACAAATTATTTTTTAAAGTGTAGTTTTAGTGATTTTGTTGGATGTTTTTGTAAATGTTAGTATCGATAATATTAGTATTATTAAATGAGTTCTCTCTCTCTCATATTTAAGTGTTTAAATTCTTTATATTTAAATATTTTCAGATTTTGGGAAGGTTCCTTCATTTTGTTGGATGTTTGTGTCGTTATCATCATAATCATTGTTATTCTTAAATTAGTGCTGTCAAACGATTAATCCCAGCCAAAATAAATGTTTTTGTTTACATAATATACGAGTGTGTACTGTGTATTATGTCTGTATAAACACACACACACACACACACACGTATATATTTCAGAATTGTTTTTTTTATATAAAATATAATAATATAAATTTATATAGATGTAAAGATTTTGTAAATATATACTGAATGTGTGATGCGTATACACACACATAATAAATAAATACACAATACACAAATATATTATGTAAACAATTTTTTTATATTGGATGTGATTCATTGTAATTAATCGCTTGAAAGCACGGCATTAAATATGTTTTATTTAGATCAATTTATTTATTTTAGCTACATTTAAATAAGCCCATTTAGTTCACTTTGAAACGTAGCTCAAATAAATAGTTTGCAACCACTTTAAAACAAATTAAAGATTTATTTTCAGTGTGCCTTGTTTTAAGTTTTTATATTTCATTTATTTTAAAAAATATTTTAAATGCTTAATATATCTACCTTTTTGTATTTTCTCTTTTCATTTTAGTTAAGATTTAGTTAAGATGTTTAAATATAATAAAGTTTAAATGTTAGATTTGTTATTTAATTTCATAGACAAGCTTTTTTTTATTTTTTTTTAAGATTTATTTTTTGGCCTTTTTGCAAATCGACTTTCAAGGAGGGAATTTTCACGTATCAAATACACAATATTTTATTTCAGTTACAGTTCGAGTGCTTAAAATGTTTCTTCTGGCTCTACTTTTAGTTACAGATGCCATGCAGTCAAACCTTCGGTGACGTTTGCAGAAAATCTAGCTCCTTCGTATTCACTTCAGTGTTTCCATCAAAGCTCTTCTCTTCTCTTCTCACTCCCACACTGTGTTTGTTTTTCCAGCTGGATGCAGGAGTAGGATCCCAGCACACAGATCTCCTCCTGTGCAGCAGGACTGATGGACGAGAGCCGCTCTCCATCAGAAAGCTCTTAAAATGCACGGTATGCGCACAAACCAGGCTCTCCGATCGCTCTTGCCCTTTGACCCAGGAAGCCCTCCCCCCTCGATCCTGATCCGCCTCGCAGACACAAAGCTGACGAGATGGCCTAGATTCAACCTTCAGCACACACACACACGGGCGGGGGGGGAATCATTGAGAAAACATTATATAAGCCTGCTCGTCCGTGAACACACACCCTTCCGTTTTATGGCCTTCAATGCGAGTGTGTTTTGTGTTTTTATTTCATTTTTATGTGAACTGTCACGATTTAGAGTCGTTTACGTTTGCCTGGCAGGTTCTAAACATAGCAGAACAATTGGAATAAATACCTTTTTATTGTCTCTTCTGCTCACCAAGGCTGCATTTATTTGATTAAAAATATTATTTTATGGGAATACGTGTTAAACTGTGATTTTTCAGCATCATTGGTGTCACACAACCCAACAGAAATCATAGTCTGAATGGAAACTTTTGAGGTTAAAAAAGATAAATTCATACTTTTTTTCTTAAATTGGATGCGTTAAATTGATCAAAAGTGACAGAAAAGACATCTACAATATTCCAAATAAATGCTAAATGATTCACCTGTGATCCTGAAAAACAAAACATATCAGTTTCCATAGAAATACTGCGTGGGCATGACGATAATAATCAGAAATATTTCTCGAGCAGCAATATCAGAATGATTTCTGAAGATCATGTGACACTGAAGACTGGAGTAATGATGCTGAAAATACAGCTGAACATCACAGAAATAAATTACACTTTAATACATATTCACACCGAAAACTGCTGTTTTAAATACTAATAATATTTTACAATTTTTCCTGTACATTTAATCAAATAAACGCAGCCTCTGTGAGCCGGAAGGGGCTCTATCAAAAACATTCAAACTCAGTTATTTAAATTAAAAGTCAAGATTGTTACAAAAAGAATGACTTGAGTCTTCCAGAAGGGAAGTTCAGTCCAATTCAGGTCCGTCCTCAAACTATAGCAAAATAAACACGCACATACAATTAACATATAGAGTCAAAGGCCCTCAAACACACCCTAAACACAGGATGTGGCCCCGGTGGGAGTAACCGTGTTCAAAGCATGTCCAGGGCTAAACGCACAAAAGAAACGCTGAGGAAAACCAGGCCAGTGACAAACATAAAGACGAGGTCAGAAGTTTAACCATAGCCCCTCGATTCGGGTTTCAACCTGAAACTATTGTTTCACACACACACACACACACACACACACACACACTCTATACTGTGACAGAAGCATATAGGATCAGTACATCTCATCTGTGGTCTCAGCTGGCGTTATTTTTCAGCTTTCATGTGATCTACTGTATGCATTACACATGAGACATATGAGACACACACACACACACACACACACACACACAGCGTGCTCACGGTACAGTATACAGGATTCATCCTGGAATTCATAACATAATTACAGACTAATCCTATAGGATGGGAATTTCCCAAACACATACAAAGAACAGGATCCTGTTGCATTAGTAGGAAATTCCTACAGTATGCTTTGGTTTTTGAATCACAAAGATTTTATTTGTTTTGCATGTTTATACCATGCATATTATATATAAATATTTATATGAAAACCATATTGACAGCATCTAACCCTAAACCTAACTGTATTTATATTATTTACTGTTATTAGATATCCGACAATATCACTTTGTATTATTAGCAATCATACAACTGAATATTAAAAAGGAAATATGAACAAATTGTCAAAATTACCATGAAATTGTATTTGTGATATCATTCTTACCCATTTAAGATTTTGTAAAGATACCCTGTTGTTTTTGGATTTTTAATAACATCAGTATATTTTACTGACAATTGTATAATTATAATATTAAATATAGTTACACTGACTGCAAAGTAAATCCCCACAAATTATGCCATAATAATTACAAAAAAGTAATTGCACTGCTAAAATCATTTTACCCACTTTAAAAATATAGATATGGATATTATGCAAGTGAATGACTATTGTATAATTTATAAAAATGTATGTTAAAAAAACATAATTCCCTTAATATGCTGCTAAAATCATTTTTACCCAAATTATGTGTTGAAATGTATACCATGCAACTGATTGACATATTTATATTATTTACAAAAAGCAGTACATTTTACCCTGTTGTTGCAGGATATTCGTAAAATAATAATAATCTTAAATATTATTCATAGAGTCGTATAGACTGAAATTAAAATATGCCATAAATTACTACAAAACCTTCATATTAATACACCAACAAATTTACTGTTACAACAATATCAGTTAATAATATTATTGCCAATAACGAAATGATAACAATAAACATTAGTCATAGTAATTGCAGACGCAAATCTATACAAATAATGTCATAAATAGCAATAAAATCCTGCATATTTTTGAAATCGTCCTGTTATTATGCCCATATCTCACCCAGATCTTCCCTCACATTCTTTGTGTCCTGACTGCACAGGTCTCCTTCTGAACATGAATGACCTACTTTTGATATTTTTAACTTTTTTAAACACAGAAACACTGTGAGGGGACAGATTGTTTACCTCTTAGCGGCTGGCCGATGACGTCAGGACACACCCCTACAGGCCAGGGGGCGTCGCCCGCTTTCGCAGTCAGTGGCGCGCCAATCGGCCAATCGCGATCGAGCTGTCAGGCGGCTCAGCCAATCGGCGGAGAGGGGGTCGCGAGGGCCGCTCGCGATTGGCCGTCGCGGTAACTATGTCTATAGATATGCGGGGAAGGGCGGGGCGAAGCAAAGCTGCTGTCCGTTTGCCTGCTTGGTTTATCAGGAGAGCAAAGAAGAACCGTTCCGTGGGACTAAACGCGAGTTTAAACTGCGGCCTGAGAACGGATTCAGTGGATGGTTACGGAAACAAGTCTAATAAACTCAGGTAAAATGTGCTTGAATTAAATTCTAGTGTCCGTCGTGTGGGGAAAGTCTTTTTGTTTTTTGTAGCTGTGGAGAGTGTGTGTGCGCGCGCGCGCGCGTGCGAGTGTTTGTGTGTGTGGCAGATTGACATGCTAACACACAAAACCACACGATCACTCAAACATAACAGCTTCTGGAAAGCAACACGATATTATTCCTGTATTTGTTGGGTTATATGGTGTGTAAATGTTTGTGCGCGTTGGTTCTGGGCTCTCAGTGATTTATAGCGTTGTTTTTGAAGTGCTGTTAATATTGTGAGTGTTGCTGTCAAACTCACATTGTGCGCGCTTGTGTGTGTGTTTTAGGACTCAGATGTGAATGTGAAGCTGGCTCGTGTGAATCCAGAGTAAACGGTGATGCCACATCAGGTAGAGACATTTCCACATGATCCAGTGTTTATCTCATCAGATTTTATTGTTTATATGTTTCTGTTTACTTGTTTGCAGTGTTTTCCATGTTGGTCAAGCTCAGTTTGTTTGTTAAGAGCTTATATTTCACAAATAGCCTTAGTGAAAGGTTAATAGTGCTCGTATTTAGAGTATTTATGTTTTGATGAATAAATGCGTTTTTATGCATTGGCGTTAAGTGAACAATTCAGTTTGTTGTGTATATTGGCATTGCATGTTTTATAGTATTTATCTTTAGTTCACTGATGTTCACTTGTCTGCATTGGTTTTGAATGACCACACTTTCATCTGAATACTGAGGTCTTTATTTATGATGTGCTTCAGTTATAAAATACAAAGTAAGACATGTAAGTGCAGAAATGATTTGGGATTTGTAACTTGTTTATGTAATCTGGGGGAAATGCATTGAAATATTTAACATCAATCAATCAAATTTATTTACATAGGACTTTTGCAAACAAATCAATGCAGTTCAAAGTGCAACAATTGAAACTAAAATTGTCATAAATAGACTTACGAATAGGCCTATGAAAACAAATCAACAGGAATAGAAAACAATAATACAGTGCAGACTAAATTACAGATACCAGTATTGATCAGCTAGCATGTTTTAATGAAATAAATTGATCTATTATATTTGTGACCTTATCTCAACCATATATGGTAAAGTTTTTAATTGTAGACTTTGTATAAATGTCGTTCTGTGCTTTAAAAACAAGCTCACGAAGCATCACCCAAATGCTTTACTCTTTTAATATATAACGGTTTGTGAGAATGGCATGATTTTACCGAAGAGTAATTCCATGTGTGTCCTTCAGTATAAATCCGTCTGTTATTACAGTGATTGTTAGTGGCATTATGAGAGTTATTGAGTCTCTTTTTTTCAGCTTTAGTTAGTTTTTGCATCGGATCAGACATTTGCCCAGGGCTCAGATGTGCAAATAAGACCAGGAATATGAGACGTCTCTCATTGGTTGTGATGGAGTGTTTTCTTCCAAGCAAACGGATGTATTTGCAGCAGTTTTGGATGAATTGGCGGTGTGGTATTCCATCTGTTGCGTCGATATTTCTCTGAAGTGTTGTATTTCAGTGGGAACGGCTTGCAACGTTATGCATTTCTGAGGCAAAAGGTGCATTAAAGAGCATTTGGGATGCATGGCATTGTTTGTAGAAACAGCGGCGTTCCCCCCCCCCCCCCCGTGCATGATTTGAGACAAACTTTGCCCTGTTTGGCGTCCGCCGAGTTTGTTTTGTGTCAGAGCGTAGCCTTTGCTCCCTCTGATATAAATCTTTTATGGTGTTTTTAAAGGGAAAAAGCGCTGCATTGCGAGAATGGTTGTGAGCTTTAAACGGCACACGCGTTGATTGTGGTGGTGTGCTGTGAACATGTGCCTCTCTCTCTCTCACTCACACACACACACACACACACACGCGAGCGAGAGGCTTCTCCAGTTCAGGGTGGTTATTGTGTATGAAAGCGATCGTGCCTTTCGTAATTGTGTGATTAGATATCTTTATGAGCATGTTTGAATTGCACATCTGTAAACAACACACACGCCTAAGTTACAATATGTTTGAAGACAGAAAATGGCACCTGCGCTGTATATTTATAGATTTTTTTCCAAAACTTGAATAGAGTCTAAGCTATCGAAAATACTTTGTTGTTTTATTGTTATTAAGCAAACCTCTTTGTAGTCTGCTGTATTTTGGCAATGAAAGTCTAAAATGCAAGTAATAAACAGTAAAGGGGTTGTTCAAGAGAGTAAAATATCAGAACCCAATCCCATTTGTTATTGTTATTTATTGTTCATTATAAGTTTATGTTGTATATTTTCTAAACAGGAAACCATGGCAGCTAGCTACAAGTTCTTATAGCAGTCAAAAATGTTTGATAAATTAAAAAGGGCACTGAAAAGTCTCTTATGAAAGAGCATAGTCTTAATTACATTTAACATATTGAAATAGCCTGTTATTTTAGCAAGAAAAGTCTAAATTATTATAATTATTATAATCACTAACCAAGAGTACATTATCTTCAAGAGAGGACAAACTACTGAAAAACAATTTGGTGATATTTTATAGTTAATGTTATTGAAGTACAAATCAAAATGTTTAATAAATGGATTATTGAAAAGTCTAATTTAAGTGTAACTGTTTTTTTAATACGTTTGTTGAATTATAATAGTTGTTTTACAAACCAATCCTGATCATATAAGGGTCGTTGCTATAATGATAAATAGGATTGGAAATAGGATATTTTAATTTTTTTAAATTTCAGAAACGCGCAACAAAACATGAACAGATTCCCCTAACATTAGTTATTTGTAGT
>JAUCMS010000097.1:1223066-1239737 GCA_032357445.1 Enteromius radiatus | reverse complement strand
GCGAACAGCCAGCTGATTTTATTTATTTATTAAATCGATTCTTGGACATTTCAGATCGATTCTGAATCGTTGCAAATCAGAATCTCGATTTTTCTGTGAATCGATTTTTTGGCACACCCCTAATAAATTGCTTAAAATAAATAGCAAATAATCAACTTCCGCTAGAAATATAAAGCATGAAATGATTCCAGGGGTGTCGAACTCCGTTCCAGGAGGACCAGACCCCTGCAGAGTTTAGTTCCCACCCTGCTCTAACGCTACGCTATGCAGTGTTCGATTAAAACTGAAGGACTTGATTCGTTGGATCAGGTGTGTTTAATTAAGGTTGCATCTAAACACTGCAAGGCTCCGGCCCTCCAGGAATTGAGTTTGACACCCCTGGACTAGGCTAAACTTCATCTAATCATACATATAACTCATGTGAAACTATATTTATTTACTTTGTCCTTAAAGTCATTTTCCACCCTGTTAGTGTGTAAATTAAATGATAAACACACACACACACAAAACCGCTCAAAACCTTTAGATCAGTAAGATTTATAATGCTTTTTAAAAATATTTTGTTAAGTATATATAATATACTGTGCAGAACCATTAAGCTCCCAGGTCTCTGGAAGAGAACCAGAGTTTGGAGGAAAAAATAAAAAATAAATTATATATATATATTAATCCTGATTGTTGGGTATCCTACTGAACACAGTCTCGCTCCTCCAAAGGAAATCTGGATTCTATTATTTTGTATTGTTTAAAAAAAACATTATATAGGTGCAGTTTCACACATTTCAGATATACATGTCTCTGAGCAAGATTTTACCATCCTGTTGGCAAAAACGGGCACAGAAAAGTTCCGGTATCCTATTCATTAAATAATGATTTGTTTTTGTTTAAAGAATAAAAAAATACCATTATGGCATAAGGGACATACCATCTTATTATTGCTCATTACGGTTTAACATTTACATCATTAAATGTTTGTGATTACCATGTACATGTCCCTAACAGGGTGGAATACATTTACAGAGAGTGTCTGAACAATCTACCCATAAGTATTATTTTACAAGTCACTGAGCTTAGCCAGTACGTGTTCCATATAGTAAAATATGTCACTATTTTGGTAGAATGCTAAAAAACTAACCCTTTGTCCCCATCTCGTCATTATTCATTACCATCACTCTGTTCTCCTATTTGATGATGTTCAGTGCTTTGCTACAATCTGTATTGTTAAAAGCGCTATAGAAATAAAAGTGACTTGACTTGACTTTGTGAAGCCAAAATGACCAGGAATGACTCACCTGTGAGAGCAAACATGACCTTTGACCAGATCCAGCACCTCTTTAGTGTTCCACACCTCTCCATCAGTGAAGATAAAGAGCTGAGAGAGCAGAAGAGGAGGAGTAATTGACCTCAGGTCTGGGATCTGTAAAGGTGAGGATGAGCGGGTCATTATGTACCTGTCGAGGGTGATCTGGGTAGCAGGGCTGACTGTAGATGTGTTTCAGTGGCTGCAGGATCTCAGTGCCGCCCATGTCTGCATTCATGCTCTTCACTCTCTTCAGAGCCTCTTCCATCGTGTCTTCGCTGTACACCACACTCTGACTGCAACAACACACACCAGTCCATTTAAAAACCACTGCTGAGCCACACCAAATCACTCCTGAAGAATAACTAGCATCTCATCACTAACGGGAAGAAGGACTCGAAGTGAGACCCGAATCCATAGATGTTAAAGTAGCATCCCATGGGCAAACTCTTCAGCAGCAGCAGGAGTGTGTCCTGAAGAGAGAGATGAGTTCAGATGAGATCAGTGATGACTCATTAAACCAGTCGTATCTGGCATCTTCGATCATACCCTTGCGCTTTCGATGCGCATCTGTGCGTCATCCCCATTATGCATCCTGCAGTCCATACTGCCTGATCTGTCGACCACAAAAATGAACTCGCCCCGAGACGCCAGTGATGACATCACATCTGCAGGGAACTCTGGGTACAAGCTGATCATGAGCGCCGGGTCAGCCATCAGAGATCCTGAAACAGAGAGACAACCTTAACATCACTGATCAGCGCACAAAGTTCTAAAATAAAACATTTTATTGTAGATGAAGCATTCTTTGGTCAAGACAGGAACACCGAAGATCAAATACCTTTATGAAGAAATTAGACAATTTTACATTGGTGAAGAGCGTCACAACGTTATCTAAAATCTCATTCGGATCATAATCATACATTCTGACAAGCAGCAGCTGTAAAGAACTGTAAAACTCATAATGTGAGTTAAAGCTGGTAAGCTGGTATAAGTATACTTCATGTGCAAACAAAAGCATCATCTGGCGCTTTTCCACTGAGTGGTATGGATCGGTTCGGTTCGGCACGGCTCGGCTCAGTTTGCGTTTCCACTGCAGTTTAGGAAGGAGGAGGAAAGGAAGTGACTTGAGGCCGGGTATGGTTTCCCCTACTAGGAATTTGTGCTCTGCATTTAACCCAGGTACAGAAGGTGGAGAGAGCGCTGGTTATTCACTCCCTCCACCCACAATCCCTGCCGAACCTGGGACTCGACCCCGTGACCTCTGGGTTACAAGTCCAACTCTCGATCCATTAGATCCTGACTGCCCCCAACTGTTTAGTAATGCTTTAGAGGGTGGGATTGTCCACATGTTGTTACAGTCGCGCCGCCTTTCAAAACAGTTGTGTTCGTTCCTTCACTGGTTGTGCGGAGTTAAATCTGGTGGGTCTGTGTGTGTCTTGCGCAAGGTCAATGACCTAAATGAACCGTAGCGTGCAGTGGAAAAGCACCAAATAGCTAGTATGTTTAACTAATATTTGTGCTGGATGTTCAGAGGTGTACCTGACTGAGCCACAGACGATCCTGCCTCCACCACAGCTGAGGGCTGATGGGAATTCTCATAATACACAAATATCTCCACATCCTGATTAAACCGGTGACCAGCACTCAGATTCACCTACACACACACGAAAATCTTTAATTGAAACGTTAAATGCATAAAAACTAAATGCATAATTTGCTATCTTAGTGAGGACACTGCATAGCCTTCCGTTGATTTTCTATCAGGTGAATGATATTTTCTATCCTCGAACCCTAACCCAAACATGAGCAGGACACTAGATCTACATCAAAACTACTTTTGACTGATTTATAAACCTTTTTATCTTGTGAGGACCAGTCAGATGTCCTCACTAGTGGGTTGTTATGATCTTTTACTATATAAGAGAGGGCATTGGAGGTCACAGGTATAGTCAAACCAGTACACACACACACACACTCTCTCTCTCTCTCAGACACACACAGAGTACCCTGGCGTGAGTGTGTTGAGCGTCGAGGAACTGCGGAGGCTCCAGCGGGCAGTTGGACTCCAGTCTGGAGATGCGGTCTGAAGATCTCACTTCAACACTCAGAGACAGAGTGTAAGGAATAACAGATGCTGAGAAAACCTCTGGAACACCAGCTGCTGAAGCTGAGAGGAACACAGACAAAGATACTTCACAAATCTAAAGCCATATCTGACCGGAAGTGACCGTCAGGTTGATTTAGGACACAGCCGATTGAACTGCTGATCACAAACCTCTGCACTACACACTCCTCATGTAAAATCCACCAAAACACACCACATCTGTGCAGTTCTCCTCACTCATGAAGCCACACGCCCTGTGAACCCTACACTAGTGATCAACGTCTGGAATAATTGTGATTTTCAATTTGAGCAAACTGCAATAGATTTCTCAGGATTATTTGTTTCATAAAAAGTTCAAAAGAAGAGCGCTTATTTAAAGTAGAAATCTTCTGTAACATCATCAATAACTTTACTGTCACTTTTGATCAATTTAAACCATCTTCCGTGAATAAAAGTTTTTTTCAGAACGTAAACAAAATGTTTTCTAACATTAATAATCAGAGCAGCATGTTAGAGAGCACTACAGATGTGGTGGCCTGTGTGGAGGTCTTCATCAGGTTAAGATCACCTGCTGGTGTGTATCTGGGGTTGAGTACAGCGGGCAGACAGAAGCGCAGCGCTTCATCAGCCTGGACGCTGAGCTCGATGACGTAGATGATAGTGATGGAGGCGTTCTGACCCGGAGACAAGCAGCCCACGCTCAGTCTGAACACATCTGAACTCTCTCCAGTCTCCTCCAGCAGAAACGCCTGCTGCCCCGAGCTCACAGCATCATCGTACTGATCCCGCGCCTGCAGGAGACAAACACATGCACAACTCAACACCATCAGACACCATCAGAGACAGCAGCAGCTCCTGGAGCCTGGACTCACGCTCTGCTTGTCTTGAACCTCGGCAACGATCTCCTGATCCCCGATCTTGGCGCTGAAGTGGCAGACGGCAGCCTCGGCGGGCAGCGGGAAGATAAACACGGCCTCCAGAGGACGATCCTCTTCATTCACATACTGCAGAGTGGAGCAGACAGACGCCACGTGATCCTTGATCTCCAGCTCCACAGAGATGCTCTTCAGAGGAACTGAGAGAGACACACAAACATCTCAACGTTCCTTCAAAACACACACCTGCTCTTATGAAAATCAGGCAAAGACATGTAAACAATACGACAAACAAAGCTTTGATTATATGAAGAGATGTTTATACCTGGTTCATTTTTTTCAGACACAAGACCACAGCAGTTCACCATGATGACGCTCTGTGAAAACAAATCACCCTTTACTGCACTGCTCAAAACAAATGAAAGGAACATTTTTTAATCAGAGTATAGCATCAAGTCAATTAAACTCCTGGGATATTAATCTGGAGTGTTAACTAGCAAAGGGGGGTGTTAATCAGTTTCAGCTGCTCTGGTGTTAATGAAAAGAACAACAAGTGCACTAGATGAGCAACAGTGAGATGACCCCCAAAACAGAAATGGTTTTACAGGTGGAGGCTAGTTTCCCTACTGACATATCTATGACCTCCAGAGGCCAGTGGCTAATGGCTTTCTAAAATTACTAGCCACTCAGCATTTTCATTGGCCATAACTTTGTTGTTGGAAAGTTAGGATTTATCTAACTAAAGTTTCTGCATACCGACAGTTATTTAGATTGATTTCCATGTCATTTTTGTACATTTAAAGGGCATTTTCACTAACCGTATTAAACACATACATCATCTTTGATATAAAATTCTTTAATCCCAATTCCGTTACGCCACCCTCAGATAGCTATCAACTAGTCTCCATGTTATCATTTTGGTACTGTGCTTAGTCGATCTGTTGGCCACCACGCTGCTTTTGCTTTTTAACCCCTCAATCGGCACTTGTTAGGGTCATTCTTTACCGCAACTATGGCTGCGGCAACGCGGGCTCCCGTAGCTAGCGAGGGAGCTTCGCAGCTTTGCTCATGCAGGAACAGGATCTCATGCAAAGACACACACCAAGTCTGCTCTGCATGTCTTCTCCGCTTCATAGTGTGGATCTTCAAGATGTGTGCAAGCGCGCTGTGGAGAAACTCAATACTCCAAGGCCGACCGGAGTAGCGGAGACTACAAAGTCACGCTATGAAAGGAAGCGGCAACTCCTTCCAATCTTTCCATCACCTGGAAGGACAACCCTTTTATTAGCAGATTGCCTGTACAGGGGGATCTGCGCTTGACCTGAAGGTGGTCAAGTGTGTGCCTAACCTGACACTGCCATCAAAAGCGTATCGCTTCCAGTCAAGCATGATGGAGCACTCTCACAAACAGTCGCTCTCTCTCTCAGCTCGCCCAGACCCCAGGTTTCGCTTTCCTAGCTGACAGAGACCGCGTGTTGATGCGCCAACAGGCGTACCAGAGCAGAAACCCGCCTGGACCAGGAAAAAGTATAAGCCCACAACAGTTCAGATGGACCAGCACAGCCCTCATCCCACCCAGGTGATGAGGAGGAAGAAGAAGGGGACACACAGTATTAGCACATGTTCTTCAGGACGAGATTATCTCGCTGTTGAACAAAAAGGCAGTAAAAGTGGTTTGACCCAAAGAAAGTCAGAGTGGGTTTTACTCAAGATACTTCCTAGTCCCAAGAAAAGGAACTCAAGCTCTATGTGCCATATTAAATCTTTGTGCCCTCAACAAATATCTAAGGAAGTACAAGTTTAGAATGCTCACCCACTCTATTCTTCTGAAACTGGTGCGCCCAGAAGATCGGTTTACCTCGACCTGAAGGATGCATATTTTCACATAAGAATATATCCAGCCCACAGGACATTTCTGAGCTTTGCATTCCTTTGTGTGGCACACAAATATCTAGTCCTTCCCTTTGTGAAATGTAACTAATCTAACTCCGCTCAGAGAAAAAGGCATTCGTCTCGACTGGCTGGTGATGGCTCAATCAGAGCACAGAGTGAGAGATCACACAGCCATACTTCTAGAACTACAGAACATTGAACACTGAAAAGAGTGTTTAAGTCCCCAGACTGTGACATTCAGAGCATGTTAAAGGAGAGAGAGTGAATTAATGTAAAATTAATGAAATGCCAGGCCGAATCCTGCAAAATCCTGAAAAAGGTTTCTTTTCACACATGCCTCAGACTATTAGGTCTGATGGCCTCAGCTATAATAGTCTTTTCCTTAGGCAGACTATTTATGAGAGAGTTTCAATGCTGGCTAGCCTCTCTGAGACTAGACCCGTTACAGGACTCCCAGAGAAGAGTGAGAGTGATGTAAGTGGATCTGTTTGCGTCGCTGGACAATGCTCAGTACGCTCTGTTCTTCTCTCTGAAGGATGAGAGCACACCCGTGGGAATCGATACACGGGCGCCTTGAGTGGCCTTGAGCTCTCCTTTACGCGTTCCCACTGATAGCGTTGATATCTCCAGCCCTTCACAGAATCAGGGAGGAGGGACTGAGAATGATACTAGTAGCTCTGTAATGGGAAATATTGTCTGGCGGAGATCATACATACGCTGTAGTCAGAGCCATGGTCCCTGCTGCTGCTGTGCGGAGATCTGCTTTCACAGGCAGATAGTTCATCCTCACCCAGACCGCCTGGCACTATTTTAGCCAGCGATTGGCTAAGTATGAATGCGGCTGGTCTGCCAGACAGCGTTATCAGAACTACCCAGAATTCTAGGGCTGAGTTCACTCGGTCACTTTATGAATGTTGAGCGTTGGTGCGAGACACATAATCCAATTTCAATGTTTGACGGCAGTTATTTTATCTTTTCTGCAAGATCTGATGGATCAGGGTAAAGCGTTAAACACCATTAAGGTGTTACTGGTTGTAATATCGGATTAAAAGTGGAGGTAATTTCTCTTGCATATTCCAGAAAGGTTCTTACGCCTGCATCTAAAATTTAGCATGGATTAAGTTTGGTGTTTAAAATATTTTTTCCCCCATCTTTTTAAATTTCCAGATGTGAAATGTTGGGAATTAAAAAACAGTTTTTCATGAGTGAGTCATTGATGATCTTTCAGACTGCTGATTCAATCGACAATGAAGCAAGTGGAAGGTCAAGTGAACGGAAATAAAAGTTGTCTTCTTGATTACAACACTATATAAAATTTGACGTAATGCTGACTGACAAAGTATACTTTAGAGTTGACGAATCTTCCCAATTAATTAACTCAGAAGGTCTTATTTTAAGTTAATTTTTTGTGGTGACCCTAATGAAACTGATACACATATTTTTGGGGGGATTGTCCTTACACACAGCTATTTTGGATTGAATTCTCTAATGTTATCAATGTGCTTCAGGGTTTCTCTTTGCTGTTTGCACTGTTTGGCTTCTTTCATATACAAAAAGATAAAAGTAATGAGTATTTCATTATTAACCTATTATTACTTCTTGCTAAATTTCATATCAATCGCAGTAAATTATCTCGTCAAAATCCTTTTTTTTTCTTTTTTCAAAAAGAAGTTCAACAGGATATCCAAACCATTTCTTCATCCAAGAATCTTAAAGCTCTTAAAAAAATTTATACATTTCATCTTTTTAATTTATTTTAAAGCTTTTGCTATGTTTTTTTTCGGTATATAAATGGTGCTTTGGATATATTATTACCTCTTTGTATATAAAGTTATTTTTATTGTACTTTGTCCTTGGCATAATGTAAAAAAAAATAATAATAAAATCTGTTGTTTCATCACATGCGGGGGCGGACTTGAAAGCGGAAGTACGTCATCTCATAAACAAATACCTGACCGCATCCGCGTGTAGAGAGATGCTTGGACCTAAACACAGAAACACACGAGTGCAAACACAAACAGGGCAGTCCCTATCCTTCATTTTCTGTTTCGTCGATGAAATCTTGCGAGACTCTGTTCGCAGTTCTAATCGCAAACACTGCTGTTATAAGAACATACTACTGGTCTGTTGGTGACAGACTTTCCAGTTAAACGAGTTTACATCATTTGTCATTCCTCAATGTCTGACAACAAGTTACATATTTCACACAGGGCTTCTACTAAACACCAACAACTAACAATACACTAATTTAGAGAATATACAAGGTTAAAAAAATGATCCGAGCTCTTTTCTTCACTGTAGGGAAGTCAATAACGCCATTATGGGCGTTTACACGATAGCGTCCAGCCCTGGATTAAACATGTTTTACTATATAAACCACTCAGTTTTCGACTACAGACACACAAGGAATGACTAAATATATTCAGTACAAACGGAACGCGATTAAAACACTTCGACGATCATCTTTGCTCTTTTACAAAGCGAAAGTAAAACGAAAACGATACTTACTGTTTCCAACCCTTACTATATCGGTAAACCAGACGAAGAAGACTTTCCAGCTGAAGACTGTGAAGACGTCTGAAGAAAAGTCGGTGTGATGTAGAGAAATAACTGCAGTGAAGGTGTGGCTCATGAATATTAAGTAGGCTTTGACGTCCTCTTCACCGCCCAAAGCACGTGATTAACCTTTAAACTCTTACACAATTACCCCATCATTTCTGCTTGTATAAGGATAACTGCATTGTTGTGGTCATCAGAATGTCTGATAAGAATGATTAATGTGTTCATTTGTCAGGAGCAGAAGAAAAACAAGAACAAGTCATTCACGAACAGTGAGATTCACACCTGTACTGTTAGTGATGTATTAATCATTTTAGACTGTACCTAAAAAAAGCCTATAAATAGCTGATTAAATAATAATAGGGCACAATCTATTAATTCCAAGGCTTTGATATTGTACACCAAACTAAGATATGATCCACAACTGCACAGATATAACTATGATATAATGAATCCGACAACAACGGCATTTGACCCATATTTATTTGACTTTAAAAGCACATCAAAACAATCAAATCAAATATTACAATATGAAATTAAATCTAAAAAGAAATCAAAAAACATGAAATGACAAAAACAACAACAAATTTAAAAACCCCACGAGGCTCCTGACGCTCCAGCTGTTTAAAGCCCCTGCAGCTTGCTGTAAAGTGAACCATGAGAAATATTATTCTCAGAGCAGAGTCTTCAGATGGTTAAATATTGGTGCATTTTTGATGATGTTCAGTGCTTTGCTACAATCTGTATTGTTAAAAGCGCTATAGAAATAAAAGTGACTTGACTTGACTTGACATTATTGATAATCATACCTGTCCTCCACCGTCCTGTTGGACGGATAGTAAACCTTAAAGGAGAACCCGCTTCTCGGGAAAGAGCCCTGAAAGTGTAAAATGTCAGATGAGCGATCAGACGATCAGACGTGACACAGATCTCTGTACGAGCGGCGCAGTACCGGGTTGATGCACAGACAGTCTGTGTTGCACACGTTGAACGGGTCGTATTTGTCGGCGAAGACGATGACGTCAGGAACGGGATAAACTCGTAGAGCGTGATCATACGGCCAGTAAACCGGACACACGTAGAGCGGCAGCGGCGTCAGGTGACCTTGAGACAGGATGGTTTTCACAAACTGTAGAACAAACAGAAAATGAAGCAAACACGTACTGCTGATCTTAGAATGACGGCTAATATTCCTCCTAGATTACAAATATATGAAAAGTGGCACGGACGTGACTCGTTTCAAACAGACACAGTTCAGCAGATCAACCGGTTAATGATAAGTGGATAGTTGACAAATAAAAATGTCCTGCGGTGTGACAGGAAAAAAAAAATGGAGAAATATGTACCTTCATTCTTAGAGTTACAAATACCTTGAGAGAGGTTTATCTTCAGTGTCAGAGGTCACACCGCAGGACACGTTCAGACCTCAACTACACATATATTTGATCTAAGAAACAAACATAACTCTTAACATGTTCTTTATGGCCATTCCCTGCCAGTAACTAACCATCAGTATTTTTCCACATTTCTTTAGATCAGAGTTTAGAGAAAGATTGTTATGGTCAATCTCAGTCAGACATCAAAGACAAAGAGTGAGATGACTTTCTGAATTACATAAAGCTCAAGCTAAAAAAAAGAAGGAATTAATACTAATATGGAAAGTCTAACAGCTATCATCGCCCATGTATCCACACAATCATTCTTTTTTTGTTATTTACCCTTACATTTTTTTATTGATACAGTCACTTGATTAGGGTCAAAGAAACCAACTGCTTACTCAAAAGTAATCAATACAACAGCTCATGACTAAAAACTCAGACCTCTGTTCTCTCTCTCTCTCCGTCTCACACACACACGTATTTATATAAAAGCTCTGGCTCACGTGAGAAGGAATATCCAGGTTGCTGCTTGGCAGTCGAACACAGTTTCTGCACATCTTATTGACGAGGTCTTCTCGAATCACCACCATCTCCTGACTGCAGTACTGAATCCTGAACACAAGCCACAGTGAGCACACTGAGCTGACTCCTCACACACACACACACACACACACACCTGCAGGGGTTGGTGGTGAAGACAGAGAAGGGCACGCGCTGTCTGAACTCCTCTGTGATGTGCTCAGCCAGCGGAGGTCTGGAACAGAAACAGCTTCAGAGATGTGAAAGAAGACGGTTCCAGAAGAGACTGAAACACTGCTCCTGACGGTATACCTGGGTAATACGGTGCCGGGCCCGGGGTCTTCTGGTCCAGGAACAAACACGAAACGACTGCTGCAAAAACACATGTCAGAGGAGTCAGTGAAGAAAGTGACTTCACAACAACAACAAAAATCTGTCTCAAGCATTCAAGTCAATTCAGACGTCTCACCTGCTGTGAATGCTGGGATATTCACAAATGAGATCAGCGAGTGCTTTAAAAGACTCTGCGAACAACATTGTTACATGGAGAACGATTAGTTTTGCTTCAAATCATGATCATACAACAGCAGCAGAACTCAAGAGACGTCAAACCTTTGAGTGTTCGGAGCTGGTTCCTGCCGTACGGAGCCGAAGAGAAATTCCCACAGAAGATGAAGCAGGTGGGCGGCATGGCAGAGTAGCCTGAAGTCACACACACACACACACACACTATTTTATAGGTGGATTTGAGGTGCTTTAAAAATGGAAGCGGCATTTTTTTGCAGGCAGTAAGAAAGCAGTTCCATAATCTGGAGATTATAAAGACATCCGATAACAAACTTCAAATTCAATTATGCTCTGTGCCACTATCTTTCTGAAAATACTGAAATAGTAGAGACGCATGAGGAGAAACAGACAAAGAGCACAAGGACCTGTTTGAAGCCTGCTGACATTAACATGTTGCTGACAAAATCCAAACAGATAGCAGATTCAGTTTCCATTTGCTTTAGCAGAGACCATCACAGCTCACACTAATTATTATTAATTTATAATACAACTATTATTATTAGTCAGGATAGTCAACTAGTCACTTAGTGATAATGATTAGAAGTTACTATTCTTAAAAATCAATCAGTCAAGGACTTTATTTCTATAGCTCTTTCATCAGTACAGATTGTAGCAAAGCACTGAACATTATCAGACAGGAGAACAGAGTGATGGTGATGAATAATGACCTCTAGTCAAGACGATGATAATCACTAGAAATCAGGTGCCCTATCATTAACAGTACTGCATTTAACTGCAAACGCCTTTTCGACGATCAATGATGATAGCAACACCTATAAAGCAGATCTGAGAGGTACAGACCAACTGAACAAACAGGATTTTCAGGTGATGAGCAGACACTCACTGCATCTGCACTAATCAAGGGTCCTATTTTAGTTAACGGTACCAGAACTGTTTTGCAGCATACAGTGACTATATTAACAGTGATGTTCACCGTATCATTCGGGCACAAACTACAACCTGAGAACATGGTTTGGATCTTCTCCAGAACCTCCACGCTGTCCAGCCACACGTCTGACACGATCACAAACATGGCGTCTTCGTTCTCCTCCTCCAGCTGCTTCAGTTTGGCCGAGGCTTTGACCGTGGTGCTGGACGGCCCACCAAAGAAGTTTATATTGCCGTAATAAGCCCTGGACACAGACAAGAAAACTCCATGTGGAAGCAGATCGATGCCAGCGACAGTATCAACAGAAGCTAACGCACACCTGGTGAAAGATGAGGGCTCTGTGGGCGGGAAACCAAAAGCGTTGACGTGAAACACCGAGTCCTCGTACCATCCTGTAAACGCAGATCATGTGATTAGAGATCCATGATCCAGGGATGGAAAGAGCTGAAGAGCAGAGAGAAAGAGACTCACCTTCAGCCAGAACGAAGCAGGACTCTGTGTAAAGGCCGCTGTGAAACTGGTATGAAGAGCGTTAAGAAACAAACGGAGAACCTTCTGAGACAGCAGCACATGTGTCTTGATAAACACTGGAAGGATATTGCCTTTGACATGTTTAGCTGCACTGAACCGCTGGGGTCCTCGAGGTAAAACTTGCCCTGAAAGTACAGAGAGAGTCAAGAGACACAGAAACCCCGGAGTCGTCTCTCTCTCTCAAAGTTCATCACTTCTCAACAGAGAGTTTAGTAAAGACCCTACAGATACATCTCTGCCAATGTCCAGCCACTACTGAACCGTCCCTAACAATCAAACAATTCATACACACACGCACACACACACATTTTTAACATTTATATTATATATTAAACACATTTATATACATTATTTATAGAGATTTTATTAACTTTCGTTCACTGAAGTCAATAATATAGACTAACCCTTACTGAACAGTAGTGAGGATGACTGTGGAAAGCGAGGGAATACCTCTTTAAGCTGCGTGATCATGCCCAGAACGATCACTTCTCCGACTTTAGCTGTGCTGCCCAGAAGAGCCTCCACCGTCTTCAGCTGTAATACAGTCACAGGTCATCAACACACCAGCAAGCAGCTCTCAGTCGGTCATCAACGGTCTACACAGACAGCCTTGTTCACCTGGAATTTGTTTCTTCCTTCGTCTGGAGCTGAACCAATAACAGGAGGAGTGAAGAGCTCATGCCGGTGTGTTCTCTGTAGAACCAATAACGTCTCAGTCTCAGAACTAAAGCCTTGTGATCCAGACTGCTCAGTGGATATTATAAAAATTGTGAATTGCCTCGTTCACCAAACATAAGCAGAATGATTTTTGTGTAAATTGTTGTATGCATGTAAATGTTATGTGTGTGTGTGTGTGTGTATCTCAATCATCCAGCCATGTGTAAATGGTCGAACAAACATTCAAACAGTTTTTTGAAACAATCTGGCAACAAAGCATCTTTAAACACTAAATGCAATATATTCATATTTCACAAGGTAGTTTGCCTATATAGCCAAGTAATCTTGAGGATACTGAGGTTTAACTTCAGCTAAAGTCCATGTTAGGGTTAGTCTTCACACATGCTGTGATCTGGGAAGGACATAATAACGATCATTTGTGATCAAAGACAAGCGACTCGCCTGCTGTAAGGTAGTGTATCGCTCTCTGAAGAGCTCGGCTTTATCTCTGGACTGACCGCAGAGTTTAGGGACCGGATGGTTGGTCATGCTGATGCTGAAAGAGAAGAAACTTCATATCCCTGTAGATCAAAACATCTTCAAGTAGACACAATGCCTAAACCTCAGGATTTCTCACCCGTGTTGACATTAATGCTTTCACTCACACGTGCTTTACTATTATCATTAGCACTATTATAATTAATATGTATCGAACTGTCTCTTACGGTACGAATTTCTTTCTTTCTGTGCTGAAGATGAATCGAGGCACGTCAAAGGCTCCGATGATGTTAAAAACATTATCTCTGTGAGTAAAGAAGGTGAATGTCAGAGACAGGAGAACAGTGCGTGTCAGATCAGATATGAATGAGATGCTCACATGGTTTCATCACACGACTGACTGCAGTCCTGCACCGCCGCCTCCGCCACCGACAGCTCCACCATACTGGACGAGACTGACCACACAGAGCCTTCATCATCACCACCATTATAACAACAATCATCATAACAATAACAATAACATCCCCCTCACGCGGTTGTTTCTCGACAGCGTCCAGGATCCGCTCCAGAACCTCCTCCAGATCCGCTTCAGTGACAGACTCCAGAACCCGCAGCAGGAAGCGGCTGGACTCCCTGGAACACAGAGTAACGCTCGTGAGGAAACCCATCTCTGCGCGGGAAAGACAGGAGCCCGTCACTATACACAGATCTACTGTAACGAGAGAGAGTCACGTACGGACGCAGGATTAATCCGCGCATCTTAAACCCGGCGCTCACTTTCTGCTTCACTCTGCGCTCGTCCATCTTCAACTGCTCCCGCCAAACCGGCGCTTCCGCTTCCTTTCCAGGAGCTTCCGTAAACATCTCACACGCCTTTCAACATAAAAGCCTTGTTTACCTCAACGGCTACGCTTAGATTTCTCTATATTAACAGTGTGTTTTGTTCGTAGTAGTTTAGTTTCCTATAAGAAGGTTTGTAATAGAAAAAAATGATTAAATAAAATCGAAGAGAGAAGCGCTCTCTCTCGCGCGCGCGCCCGTGCTGCTGCGCGGCTGTTATTATGCGCGTGACACGAGCTGCTGTCAGCTCATAATAATAATAATAATAATACCAGCACTGTTAATAATACTGATATCGAGATGAGTGAGGAGCAGCCGGTGGCTCGGGAGAGGAGCGGACACACGGCGGCGGCGGACGGACAGTATCTGTATGTCTGGGGCGGTTATGTGGTAAAAAAACACATATTCATAATCATAACAACTATAACAACAGTCATAATAAAATCAGGCCAAGAATAAATATTTCGCATATTTCATGAAACATTTTTATTGTGTTCCAGTCAGCTCGAATACGAACCGTGTTTAGTGTTTAACAGATCAGGTTATATTCGGCTGCTAACTCAACCTTTACTAGTCAAGCAGTTTAACAGCAGAAACACACCAAATCTACAGAAACATACACTAATACTCGGCTTTAGCAAAACATAACACACTTCTGTATGTAACACCAAATCTATTGGGAATTAATATTATGGCAAATGTTTACTTTCGAGATGTGTTTGTGATATTTTATGTGTGTAATTCCTGAATTTGTGTTTAAAGTAAAAAAAAAAAAAGGTTGTGATAAAGTGTGTAAGCAGCTGAGGAGCTGTAATAACCCTTTCCTCTGTCATCAGTGCTGTAAACTAATCAAAAGAGAGTGACTCTGTTTCTCTGCAGTCGGTGGCAGATCATGAAGTTTTTCTTCCAAATGATGAGCTCTGGCTGTACGACTTAGAGACTGGGCTATGGTAAGAATGATCTGAGAGCAGCTGTTTAGTGTGTGTGGACTGGTTTGGGTGGTTAATGGAGACACAAATTAGTTTAGTGGATGTGAAGCTGGTTTTTGAAGACACATACACGTAGCTTAAAAAAAAATTTGAGAAGAGGCTTTTGTTGTTGTGTGTGTTTGAAGGGAAAGGCGGGACATGTTTGGTGAGATTCCTCCGGCGATGTCCGGCTCCTGCGGCTGTATCGTGAACGAGGAGCTGTTTATATTCGGCGGCTGCGGTGATGATGGACAGAGTAATGAAGTAAAGCGTTACTCAGTCTTCACTGTGCTCGGGTGCATCATAAAGCCACACACTTCATGAGAGTGTCTTGTTTCAGCATTACTCCGTCAGTCTGCGGGAGGAGAAGTTCAGCTGGAGGAGAGCGAGGTGTGGGTCCGGATCACTGCCCTCGCCTCGAGATAAACTCTCCTGCTGGGTTCATAAAGGAAGGTTAGTATCACCTGCTGAGTGTGTGGGAACTGATTCAGTAATATTAGTGTAATATACGCGTCTTCTCACAGAATCGTCTACTTCGGTGGATACGGCCACAAACTGCTGAGTGAAATCAACGACCCAAAGAGCTTCATTGTGGATGAAGCATCATGGGTAATTTGCATTCACTGTAAACACGCAGACCTAATCAGATTTATGTGAGTGTGGCTCCTCTCTCGTCAGGCCGAGGACATCTTCTGGGGATGGAACAATGAAGTCCATGAGTTTGATCCAGAAAGAAGCAGCTGGACCCAACCGCAGACCTTCGTAAGTCTTTCAAACGTCATTTTTCAGTATTAAACAAGTATGTGTTGAAAAGTGTTTGTGGATGATTGACAGGGACGAGCTCCGGCCCCGCGAGCAGCTCACGCCAGCGCCACGATCGGCAGCAAAGGCTACATGTGCGGTGGAAGAATAAAGGTGTGTGTGTGTGTGTGTGTGTGTGTTCATAGAGAGACTCTCTGAAGATTTCTTCTGCATTCATAGATCATTTACAGTCCTCATTTAAATCTGTGCACGTGTAACGGAGGCCAGCGAGTAAGTGCTGTGCAGGTAAACCTCACTCCCCTGACCTCAAAAAGAGGCGCTCTAGCG
>JAUCMS010000097.1:1200537-1215037 GCA_032357445.1 Enteromius radiatus | reverse complement strand
AATTTACCAAATAAAGTTCTGTAAATTGTATTAATTATTACATCATGCATTCTAGAAAACACAATTGGCTCTTACAAGCATCATTACTCTATTTATGTAAAAGCAGGTCTGTGCAGGAACTAGAGCGAAGCAGCAGATATTCCCTCGACGTCTGAGAACTAGGTCAGAATACTGCCAACCGCAGTCCACCAGCAGATACTGGGTGCCAACTTAAAGGGGTCAAATGATGATGATAAGAATAACATTACTTGGTCTTAATGTGTATCCGTGGTGTAAGGTAAAAAAATAACATTTTCCACATACCGTACATTATTGTTAAAAGCCTTCTTTCTTTATGCAAACATTTGGGTGGTGTTATGCAAAATTTCCAACAGTGACACATACATGGAACTGACTCAACTTTTATAAAGAATATCTCTTTGGTTTTGAGACCTTAGTCTTTGCAATTTTATGGACCTTATCGATGCACTAACAGCTTGTAACGCTCATCACATCACATGACCGCTTTAATATTCAGCCTAAACTGAATTAACAGCTCAAGTAAAGCAGGAATCTGCACAATGACCTTGAGTCTACAGTGACCAAAAAAGCAGATATCAATCCAGTTTATTATTATAACATTATACTTGCAGCACAAGCCTGGCTAATGGGATAGACTCACTCAAAATGCCAATCAGTCCTTAGTTTATGGAGCAGTTGAGAGTTATCAACTACCTTGATGCCTGATATTTCGGGGGGGTTTTGTTGCTCACTACGTTACTACAAAAAGACAATAATAGCTGCACTAGTTTGGCTGGATTTTGCAGACGCGTTCACTAAAAAACCCTCCTCTTTGTCTCTCAAACGTGACAGCACAACTTTCTCAGGTAAAAATGAAAGCATCTTTACTTTACTCAGACAGATGTCAACCGCAGGTTCCTTCAGCCGAACAGTAGCTTTGCCCTCTTCCACGAACCAGGTGAAAAACTTCTCGATGTTCTCCTTCAGCTGCAGAGAAACAGACACAGATTCAAGAGCTGGTCCACAGCAGTCACGGAAGGCACAAACAGCGGCTGTCTCTCGCCTTGTATTTGGCTCCGCTGCGGTCTTTAGCGGTGCAGATCAGCAGGTACAGGCTCCGGTCCACGTGCTTCCCGATGGACAGAACCGCGCGGCTGGACCGACCCTTACTCCTCACACCCATCGACGGTAACAACCGGTTCACAACCTCCACATCACACTGCAGCTTCATTCTGAACGAGTCTAGAACCAGAGCAAGCAGATCGGATCCAGACCGGGTATAGTTAAGTTACCTCCGCGATCATAAAGGGTGTCTTTCTTAAAACAAACAAACAAACAAACAAACAACAGATTTCTCTATTAACAACACGACACACGAGTTCAAATACTGTGTGTGAACACTGGATTGGTATCTGGTCACGGAGGTTATCATAAATCTTTATTTGTGTGAGGTAAATAAGCTCTAACAGAAAAACAACATTAAACAAACCTGAAGTTCTGAGGCGTTTCGCGCTTCTCTGTTCTTCCGTTCAAACCGATTATTAGCAAACCAGCAGATCCATAGTAAGACCAAATAAGTCCAAACTTACGCCGAATCATTAAAATAACTAATTTTCCATCATAACACGGTTAAATCATGTTTCGGACAGCGCTCTTTAACGATCTTTCATGTTTAGGTTGTGCGTAACGCGCGCTTAGGTTGTGCGTAACACGCATGCGCAGTGTACACAGACTGACCTCACCAATATGGCGGCATAATTTAACCAGAATACATTTCCGGTGAGGCCTTTCTGCATTAAAATATTTTTAATTCACGAGAGCATCGCTGTTCATGACAAGCTTCTTTCCATGACTCATTCGTGTAACCCACAGAAGCGACAGCAGTACTAGTTCTCATCGATGTGAGTAGTTTTCTGTCATTATTCTGCAGCGGTGAGCGAAAATCAGCTGCTCCGTCAAAACAACACGATCGCGTGTGACTGATTACAGAGGATAATTCACTCGATTTGATCAACACTAGTGACTAATTATCAGTTAAAGCGATATTTAATCACTGCTGAAGATGACACGTAACATACTGACCATATGAAGCTCTGCAGAGGAGTTTTGTTGTAAATACATGTTGATGTGGACTTGATGTCATTGTGGCATTGTACTAAATGTGTTTGTTGACAGCCTACATATGAATGAATCGTGTGGTGATTCATCAGTAACGTACATTTCACACTAGTGTCAGACATGGAGGAAGATCCTTTACCAAACATGGAAGATGAGGATGATGAAGATGAGTTGGAGTGGGCTGCAGGACAGGAGGATTGGCTTCAGGAGCAGGAGGTGTTTGTGTCCAGAGAGTGTCCGGCGGAGCGTAGTGGTCACATCGCTGTCACTGACCGTGGCTGCATGTTTGTTTGGGGAGGATACAAGGTACGTGTTTAAACACATATATAAGGTCCGTCACACATCAGCCTGAAGATGTTTATACTGTGCGAAGAGGTCTTTATATCACCCCTGTCGTTCGATCAGAATGCTGACACCGAAGCGGCTGAGTTCATCGACTTGTATTTGCCGAAAAACGAAGTCTGGATATACAACATGGAGACGGGAAGATGGTAAATCCCTGGCATCACTCGACCCCTGGAGAGTTACCGCCGCTAACACTGTGTGTGTGTGTGTGTGTGTGTGTGTGTTATTGACGGTCCGCAGGAGAATGCAGCGCTCGGAGGGCGAGGTGCCCAGCTCCATGTCCGGCAGCTGTGGCTCATCTGTGGACGGCGCTCTCTATCTGTTCGGTGGACACCAGGCCCGAGGAAACACTAATCTGGTGAGCCTCGCTCCTGAAGCAGACCCCGGATGAGCACAGAGCTTCAGACAGACATGTGTTTTGTTTTGTCCGCAGGTGTACCGTCTGAATCTGAGAGCGCCTGTGCTCCGCTGGGAGAAGATGAGCGAGCTGAAGGGTCTGGCGCCGACCTGCAAAGACAAGCTGGGCTGCTGGGTGTACAGAAACAAGTACGTCTTCCTCAAGCACCATCTGATTGGTCAGATCCCGTGGCTGTCCTCCAGCCTTTTGTGGTCTGTTTCCGCAGGCTTGCGTATTTCGGGGGCTACGGCTATATTGCGCAACCAGGGCACAGAGGAACGTTTGAGCTAGACGAGAACTCCTTCATGGTGAGTGTGTCTTCATCGGCCGGCCGTCAGCAGCGACATGACCGTAACGAGATATTGTTTTTCAGGGCAATCACGCAGGACGAGGCTGGAACAATCACATCCACGTTCTGGATCTGGAGACGTCCGTGTGGAGCCAGCCCATCACAAAGGTGTTACAGCTGTACTCCTCCAGGTGTGCTGTGTGTATGCGGTTCTGACACAGTGTGTGTGTGTGTGTGCAGGGAGACCCTCCGTCACCTCGAGCCGCTCACGCCTGTGCCACCGTTGCAAACCGAGGCTACGTGTTCGGAGGACGGTACATGGTGTGTGTTACTGGAGAGCGCTAACTATACTCATGCCAGCTGTCTTTGAGCATGGTTTGTGTTCAAGCTGAATATTTTGCAGGATCAGCGGCTGAATGACCTGTACTGCATCGACCTGGACACGTGGGAATGGAGGGAGATGTACGTAAAGTTTTTGATAGAACCCTGACTGAGCCTTAATTACATTAACAAAAACATTACTCTATCGTAGGGTATGACAAATCTTATATTACCGTAACAATATCATGAAATGGCTATTTGCAAGGAATAGGACAAAAAAACTACAGTAGAAAAAAATAACATCATAAGTCTATTCAATACATCTTCAGATAAAGAAGTTCAGACTGCTGATTGCATTTTAATTGCTTAAATTCACTTGTTTTGCTTATAAATGCTAGGTTTTCACAGCAGTTGAGCATGAAACCGTGGTAGAGAGGATAGTCCTCTGTGGGCTGTTCTGCTCAGAGGTCAGTGAGGGTCGTCTGAAGTGTGTGTGTGTTTCAGGAGTGTTCCTCAGCAGGGTCCGCTCGGGCGCTCGTGGCACTCCTTCACTCCGGTGTCTGCGGATCACATCTTTCTGTTCGGCGGCTTCACGACTGACAGAGAAACTCTGAGTGAGTAACACAGACGAGATGCTCCTGGTCATTCAAACACAGGCGCTTCATGAACGTGTGTGTGTGTGTGTGTTTTGCAGGCGACGCCTGGCTATACTGCATCAGTAGGAACGAGTGGAAGCCACTCAGACACGAGCACGCGGAGCGGCCCAGGTGCGTCTCACCTTCCTCTCTGTGTCTGTAGCGTCTCTCTGGTGCTGATGCTGCTGTGTTTCCTGCAGGCTGTGGCACACAGCGTGTTTGGGTCCTGATGGAGAAGTGTTCGTGTTCGGAGGATGCGCCAACAATCTCCTCTCTCATCAGCAGGCTGTGAGCAAAACATCAATATATCAAAGGGTTAGCTCACTCCCAGAATACAACAGTTCCTGGTCATTTACTCACCCATGTCATCCAAGATGTACATGACTTACTTTTTTCAGTTTTTGGACGTTCAGTCTGTTAAGTCCACTATATGGAGAAAAATCCTGGAGTGTTTTCCTCAAAAAACCTTCATTTCTTTACGACTGAAGAAAGAAGAGAACATCTTGACATGGGGCTGAGCAAACTGAGGACGTTTTTATCCTGGAAGTGAACTAATCCTTTAATTCAGAACTAGAATAATGGGGTTTATTGTAGTTTAGAGACTGAAGCGTTCTAGATGTAGGTTTGATCAGGATGTTTTCTCGAAGCGTCGGTCTGGATCCACTGAGCTGTGCTCGTTTCTTCCTCGTTCTTCACAGGCTCACAGCAACGACTTACTGATTTTCACGGTTCAGCCCAAATCTCTGGTCAGGTGAGTGTTTGAGCGAAGCGTCAAGCTTTCTGTCCTGGGCCGTCTCTAAGCTCTGATTGTGTGGATGTCCAGGTTGTGTCTGGACGTGGCCGTCCTGCACCGGAAGCGCCTGGAGCTGGTGTGGGATGTTCTGCCCAAAGCCCTGCTCCTTCGACTCAGACAGAGAACCTCCAGAGACTCCTAGAAGACAATCACTTGACCTGCGCAGAGAAACCAGAGACTTTTCTGATGAGCTAGCGTCTCAGCGAAGATGGTAGCAGAAAAATGATTTATTCCACTGGACAAACAAAAACAATGCCTGATTTTATTTAAATATTCTCAACTACATTTATTAATAGCACATCTGCATTAAAAACATCAAACACTGGTCAATGGTCTGTTTTCGTTACATTGTTACAGTTTGTAATCATTTTTCGAATTGTAACCAAGCAGCACTTCCTGTACAAAAACACAGTAAGGGAATGAAGTGAAAGTTTTATCTCTAATCCTCATGAGCCGTCTCAGATCTTCTGACGCAGTTTTGTATAAAAACCCCACAATTTTGTATCGTTTCATATCACTTTTTTTCCAACATGGAAAATAAATGGTGCAACGTTCACTTTTCTATTGTTATTTTTATTTGTTTATTATGAAATGTTGATGAGGGGAAATGATTTGCTTGAAAAACAACAACAACTTAAAGCTTAAACCGTTTCAGTTGTAGAATGTAAAAATTCAGTGTTTGGTATGGCAATTAAAAGCATGATGGGATGTGCTCAGCAGAAACCATCGACAGCTTCACTTCTTCTTCGCTGCTAACAGGTTTGGGGCAGAGACCTTGACCTTCCCAGGCATGTTTCTGGACAGATCCGTGTCCTGTAAAACAGCAGCGTCCGGTCACCTGACGTCACACACACCTTCAGTTCTGATCAGATTAACGAGAGCCATACCTTCACGCTCCTGAAGAGGTCCTTCTCTCGAGCGCTGGCGTCTTTCCCGCGCATGAAGCTCATGACGGCGGTGCGGGCCGCTGCGGTCACAGATCACACTTCGATCACAAACACACCTGCAGCATTACAGCTCCACAATAACGGTCCTTACCTTTCCCCTTCTTCTGGGTCCCTGGCGTTAGTTTCACCTTGTACCTGGAGTCAGAACAGCACTACATCACTGGTCTATGAGAGCAGGTATTATTTCTGCTAGGATTAGATTTTGTGATGCGTAACACTGCCGATCTGTTCTGAAAACATACTTGTAGTTGGAGAGGGCCATGTAAGGAGCACAAACCGGCACGGCGAACATCAAGACATCGTCCAGATGAGGCAGACCGGTCAGCGAGTCCAGAATGTTCTCGCTATCCTGAAACAATAAAATCCCTGCATGCTTACATACATCACTGACAGTGAAGGACACAGACGTCCAGCACCGATGCGGTTCAGACACACACTCACCTCCGCAGCAGGATTGTCCAGCTCCTCCGTCTCCTGAAACACAATCACAGCTCTTTATTCACAGATCACGCGTATTATTTCACCTGTCAGATATTATAGGTCATGAATCAGCGCTGTGACCTTCACGTCTTGATCTCCTCCTGCAGGATCTTCAGCATCTTCAGGATCTTCGTTCCTCCGGACGGTGTTTTCAGCTTCGGGCTTCATGGCTCCTTTCCGAGGAGGCTGAGGTTTCTTTAGCGGTTCTTCTTTCATTTTTCCCTTCTTGCCTTTCTTTCCTTTTTCCTCTTTATTGGATCCTGCAGACTGTTTTCATTACGTGTGAACGACAGACGCACAACCACAGAAACCATCTCTAGATTACAAGAGTACTTCTGTGTGTTTCTGCGGCGGCCAGCTCATGTTCAGTGAATGCTTTTAAAATGTTACAATGTTGCATTACTCTCTAAAAAAGTAACTTAATATGTTAATCACTACAATTATACACAGATGTGTCATTTTTCACTGATTGGTATGGTGATCTGGATCGTTGCAGGTCGGTAGCAGAGACACTGGTTAACAAAATGGGATTAAATACATAAATTATGTGATGATTAACATTTAATTATTGCGTATTTGTATAATATTCAACGTTTTTATTGATTTGTAGGGACACTGAATGTGTTTTTGCGTAAATACATGTTTATATTTAGTCTAGATCTACAGGAAGTCTGCTCTTACTCTCAGAGCTGTCAGTCAGGACATGACAAACAGAGGAACTGGAGATAACTGCTATTTCCTTCTAAACTGAACCGTAATGCATTACTTTACTGGTTACTTATCTAATACTGACCCCCAACAACTTCATCATCAGCTCTCGGTCCTCTTCATCCTGATCTTTGTATTTGTCCTTTATCTTCTTCAGTTTATTCTGGAAAAACAGTCAAGCATCAGCACGACTCCTCAGTAACACTGAGACATGTTAGACATGAAGAGCGCTGCTCATTAGTTTAATGACCTTCTGTCCTCTCTTCAGCGGCTGACTGACCGCTCCGTTCTTACACGTCTGTGTCAGGCTCGAAGCGTCCGGCGGTTTAGAGTCCGATTCCTCCGGATCATCTGTGTCCTCTGGTTTCTGCTTCTTCTTCATGTCCCTGATGACAGCGATCTGATTAATTAATCATGCTGCTCTATCGGATGACTTTATTTAGACTGGCTTAAAGGACCAGAATTAAATGAAACACTGTATTAAGTGTTAAATGTTTTTCAATTATGTAACAGTATTGTCCTGTACAACATCAACACATGACAACAAATGATTTTCTTTGTATTTTTGTTGTTTAGTAGTATAAATCTAACCCTAACCCTAAATCTACAAATGATGGAATTAAGATGCATTTAGTTTACAAGTAAAATTACTTTCAGATGTTATGTGTTGTTTTATGAGAAGTCTGTTCACGTGACGGTGCATTTTAACTCCAGAAGACATTTTACTAAACCAGAGTGAAGCGGCTTCTTCTGATGACTTTTTTCAGAATTGGGAGATATAAATTGAGAAATGTATTCATTTTAATAAATCATCTTAAATTTTGAGAAAAAAAAAGTTGCAATCATTTTTTCATCTGTCAGAAACAGGCGTGTTGTTATGACCGGAGTCTGACCTGCGCTGCCGGGCCGTCAGGTGCTTCTTGGCCTGTGTCTCTGAGTTGACCTGCAGCACACACACACCTGTTAGCTCTGGTCAGTCTCGGGTGAAGAGCTGATCTCAGGTGTGTAACTCACCTGCTGGGGCTCGTCCGGTCTGAGAGCGTCGCTCTGAAGAGTCCTGTGGAGAAACACACACTCAGTCGTCCGTCTCGGAGCGCTGAAGCAGGAGGAGCGAGGGAGAACCTCACCTGTTCAGCTGCAGGTGTGTCAGAGAGATGCTGGTGTCTGGGAAGCTGATCTCTGCGCTCTGGTCTTCCTCCTCCACGTCCTCGTCCTCGTCCTCCTGGACGCATGCAGTGCTGCTGGACTCCTGCTGCTCCTCATCCTCATCCTCGCTGTCCTCCTCTGGACACACACATACACACACACACACACACACGTCCATCATCTGACAGAAGGCTGGAGAACCAGAGACTGATGGAGATGATGTTATTGAGCTGACACCTAAGAGTTCTTCTCCTTCCTCCAGGAGATCTGCAGTGCTGGAGATCACACTCTCCTCTTCCTCATCCAGCGTCTTCATCTTCCTCTCTCCACGATGTCTGAAAACACTCTGATCATCCACCTACAACCGCAGACGCACAGAGACTGGAAAACTGAAGGTGTGATATAAACACACAGATCTTCCTCTCTATGACAGGATGTGTTTCTGCTGCTCTACTGTAGGTGGCGCTATCTTCTGACGAGCACCGAGTGTATGAAAACAGTTCAATCTAAACTCCTAATGTCTGTAGTTTATGACAGAGTCTCCTCCTGATGTGTTCTGATGATTGTTCTGGATCCGATCCAGGCTGAGTCTTTGACAAACCTCAGTTTTCTCAACTGTCCAAATGTTTTTTTTAAATGAAACTTGCCAACATTCAAGTGTTGATTACAAAAAAATGCATGAAGCTAGAATAAAACATTTTGTTTAAAATCTGAATATACTGCAGATTCAAATTCAGACAACTATTTCAAGAGCCGCTGGTGAGGAAGGAGTTCAGCCCCGAGCCACTCGTCATTAACCCACGACTCTTACCTTGAACAGAAACCCGAAGCCCATGATCAGATATGAAGGAGGCAAAAAGTTTTTCTTCCCTGTGGAACAACAAAACAAAAATTATTCTGTAAACAACTTTTGAACACATGTGATATATATTCATAAAACAGCACAGAAGAACCCTGACCTCTGATCATGAAGCTGCCGGTGGTCAGATACTCCCCCGTCGGGGCGGTTTTGGACACCTGAGGAAGATAAAGCACATGAGCGTCTGAACCGGACAACTCTGTCTCTGTGTGTCTCGTCGCTCACCTGATGATGATGAACCCACCACGCACTGGTCACTACTTTAGCATCCCACGCTGCACTGTAGCAGACCGCCATCGTCCCAGCCTCGGTCAGCGTCCGCGGAGGAACCACCTCACCTGAGAGAGAGTGCAGCACAGGTGTATAGAAATAGACAATACATTGTTTGAGTCAAAATTAATGCGATTTTTTTCCCAGAGCAGCAGCACGGTGTGTTTGGTTCACAGAGAACACAGGAACTGATTGAATTCAATGTATTTTAAAGCTGCTCTGGAATCCTCCGTCAAACGCGTGAGACTTCAGTCTCCTGACTTCTGATCTCTTCACTGATTTCTGTGAAGCTGCTCAAACATGTCAGTGGTCAGTGATGTTCAGAGGTCACGTGTTCCTCACCAGACGGGTTCTTGATCACGCAGCTCGTGGCTCCGTGCAGATCGGCGTGAACGTACACGTCCCCTGAGAAGAAGCACAGGGGTCAGAGAGACAGAGACACCCGGGTCAAGCATCAGCAGAGCATCACCTGACCTGCTCTCAGATAGCGCTTGACGATCATCTCGTTCTGCTGCTGGTCTCTGCCGGCGATGATCAGGTAGTTCTCCGAGCTGACGAACCACAGGAACTTCTCAAACCTGAACACAACAGAGCCGGATCAGAGAGTGTGTGTGTGTGTGTGTGTGTGTGAGTGCTCAGACGGACGCATGTGTCTTTACCAGTACACCTTCCTGGCCTTCTGGATGCTGGTCACTGTCTGCACTTCTTTAAGTGTTTGTTTGGTCTTTTTCTCAGCAGATTTAAAGGCCTGGTGTCAAGACAAAAACAGATCCAACTGTTGCACTTTGAACTCTTCCATCTGAGAAATGGATACAGCTCTCTCAAAACACACACACACACACACACACACGAGTCATCAACAGTTCTCATCCCACAGACACAACCCTACTGAACCATCCACCCACAAGCAGCACTCTTTCACTCCACACACTGCCAGAAATGATGTTCTTCCTTATATATACAGTGGGTACAGAAAGTATTCAGACCCAGCCCCCGCAAAAATAAAATAAATCAATCTGCATAAATCAGTCTGTCAGTATGAGGAGCTGTGTGTACATTAATGAGGAAAAAATGACCTTGATGATTTTAGCAGATGGCTGCAATATAACAGAGTGAAACATAAACTGTATGTGTGTATATATCTACATCTATATCGCCTTTTTTGCAGGTTTATCTTGGTATTTTTGTCTTGTTTCTAAATATCTACAAATTCTTAAAATTTACTTGGCAAGCAACCCATTATATGTATCTTTCTTGAGAAAAAAAAATTAAATTAAATGCATTTTTTTTTAAATAAAAAATGTTCTTGTTTTAAGAATGTCATTTACTCCACAGGCACATACTTTAACTTCACTTAATTTTTTAGAAACAAGGCTAAATATGTCTCATGTCGTTTTGTTTGCCAAGTAAAGGCATCTTAATTTACGAATTCAGATTGAGTAAATATATACGACTAGAAACAAAACAAAAAAATACTAAAGAAGAAAATCTTGTTTTGCGCTATGTGTACAATACGGTCTTTCATTATTCCTTATAAGTCTTTCATTTCTCTGCAAGTAACTAAAGTAACGGTCAAGGTGTCTTCACCTTCTGTGCTGCTTCCACGGTCTTCTGCTCCTTTTTGGCGGCGCTTCTCTTGCTGTCGTAATACCTGACGAGAGACTCGTGCTTCAGTAACCCTGTCCTGAGCATCACTGGTCACAGTATTCACGTCTACACTCACTTCTTTGCGTTGGCGTAAGCGGAGAGGTTCAGATCCACGTCCACCAGAACTGGTTTGTCCTTCTCCACTTTCCCTCTCTGTCCTTTATCTTTGTTCTTCCCCTTCCTCCCCTTCTGCGCTTCTGAAGCCTCCACAGGCCTCCTGCCGTCCGTGTCTTCGGCCTCTCTGTCGTCTGGAGCGGCGTATGGGTTTCTGAAAGAGAAGAGGGTCCGGTCAGGACGAGACAGCGGGAGGTTTATCTGATGCGGCAGGACGAGGCTCACTTCAGCAGCATGGTGATGTGATTGCTCTGCAGCTTCAGCTCTTTAATGGCGCAGGCCACCGGATCTCCAGCTGCCTGAGCTTCCTTCACGATCTGACCGATCTCGGCCCAGTCCACCTGATTGGCCAGAGCGCTGCGCACCACCTGAAGAGCTCGGTCCACGATGTGCAGGTTCATCTCCACCAGCTCTCCCTTCAGCCGGTCCACCTCCTGCAGCGCACACACACACAAGCAGAGCTCTAGTGGAGGAAGACGATGCTTTCTACCTGGATCAGGCTGAAGAGGCAGACCTGGGCCTGATGGAGTGCCTCCAGACGCTGCTCGTGATCTCGTCTGACGTTCTCCAGCTTCTTCAGAGCGTGCTTCTCCTGCTGCAGCGCTTTCACGTCCAGCTTCTGACTCTCCATCTTGGAGAAGAACTCATCGACCGCCTGAGATCAGACACAAGTGAAGGAAAATCCTCAACCTTCAGCATTTATACAAGTGTCTGATAAAGGAATAGTTGAAATTTAAATTCCAAAAATCCTGTCATCATTTACTCCTGCTTGAGTATTTCCAGATCTGTCTGAATGTCTTTGTTTGTAACCAGGCTGTTTTGGTCACCATTGTCTTCCATACTATTTTTTTTTCCTACTATAGAAGTCAAGTCAAGTCACTTTTATTTCTATAGCGCTTTTATCAATACAGATTGTAGCAAAGCACTGAACATCATCAGATAGGAGAACAGAGTGATGGTAATGAATAATGACCAGATTAAACTTTATTTATCAAATGCAGAGACGGTCTCTGTAATCAAAAGACGATAATCACTAGAAATCAGGTGACCCCAACTAAGCAAGCCAAAGGAGACAGCGGCAAGGAACCAAAACCCCATCTAAAAGGATGGGGAAAAAAAACGTGGGAGAAACCAGGCTAAAGGATGACAGGATTTTCATTTTTGGGTCAACTATTTCTTAAAGAATGCTTGATCAAAGTAAATATAGGAAACTTTAAGGAATACAATGAATCAAACACTTCACAGATTCTAAATATAAATGAGTCTTATTAGCGACCGTTTAAAAATATAACTTCTGACGTATCTCTATATATTTCTGTAAACTGAATAAATGAATAAATGCTTGAACGAATGAGTTGTTGTTCATCAGTATTTCTGTCTTGTGTTCCAGTGCAAACGTCTTAAGATTCATTTATCAAGACTGAAGAAGCAAAATGATGAAAGAAGTCTTGTTTTCTGATATTATCCATATTTTGTTAGTTTTCTGGTGAGGGTTAGCATTTTGATGCTGCTTTATAAATCATAAATCTTTTTTTTTAAAGACTCTCAACTATGATTTATCACTGTTTAAGGCTGTAATTAACACTTTAATTCAATTCAAAGTTTATATTCTGTCTTATTTTTTTTTTAAAAGACAAACAGCTGGTGTATTCTGCACGAACCTTGTTAAAAGACTCAAACTCAACACGGCTGCTTTTCACATGTTGACAAAAGAGAAATGGGTGGAATTCTTCATATCTGTGAAACAAAAGATGAGGAATTATTGCACGTGACAGAAAAGCTCTGTGTTTATCAGCATCATGATGCAATAAGACTGAAGGAAGGAGAGAAATCAGATGATCGTACGTCAGCAGCTCTTCCTCGGCTTCATCTGGACTCATGCTGGGCTTCTTCTCTCTCTTCTGAATGATGAAGCCCTGCGAGCGGACAGACACGAACAGACGAGTGCTCAGATAACGAGCCGGACGCAGGGCAGGAATCATTCCTGACACACACTCACCTTTCCGCTGAACATGGACGTTTTCTCCATATAATCTTCAGCCATCTGCAAGGCCTCCAGGATCCTCGGACTCACTGCAAGAGAGAAAGCCGTGGTTTGATTTCTTCTGGATCTTTGCTCAGGAGACCATCACACCACAAGCTGCTCCAGGAGATCTTACCCTGCATCGAGTCAAACTGGCTGTCCACTTTACAGAGACCTGGCAACCCCACCGCTGCCAGGCAGTGTTCAATGAGCGGCCCGCCATACGCTACACACACACACACACACACACACATCATGATGAGTACAGACTGTGTGTGTGTGAGAGAGAGAGTATGTGTGTGATTCGTTTATAATGCCACATCAAACATACGCAGATGAGGATTCAGAACCCGCTTCACTTGCTCTCCGCTCTGAGCTTCAGTCAAGATCTCCGTGAGTCTGAGAAGAGACACACACGCTGTAATTGTCCGTCATGAGGAGCACACACCTGTACACGCGTGTAGCGTGACTCCACCTGTCCAGGCTGATGAGGGGCTCCTGCGGCCGGGCGTTCTCCACCGGATACCGCTCTCTCACGGCGATCTTCACATCCTCGGCCTCAGCCGTGCGGAAGCGCAGGAGATTGAGGATCATGAACTGATAGTCTGTCAGGATGATGTTCCCCTGAGAACACACACACACACACACACACACGTTCTGCAGCAGCTTCACATGTTCATTTCCTCCAGTTTACCCCTCTGAGGGTCAGAAGATCTCAGTGTTTATGGTGTTAGTGCAGCTCTCACTCGGTCGTACAGCTCCAGGATCAGGTGATAGGCCGCCTCATCCGATCCAAACTGAATGTCCACGATTCTGTCCACACCCAGCTGCTTCACATGAACCAGACGCCTGGACTTCAGATGCTTGCGGCACTGACAGGATCACACACACACTTAGAAATCTCTTTTATGGGTTTATGGAATAATAACAACAACACGGTCTGAGTAATGGTTCAGTACTTTCATGGCGAATCCAGAGGGCATGATGTTCTTGGGCCAGTCAAACTCTGTGCTGTGTATCCTGATACCAGACTCGATCAACAGCACCGATTTACAGTCCGGCCTGACAAAACACCATATTACACACACGCATCCTAGAATACACACTATCCCACAATAAATTACATTAAAATAATCTACTGTATTTCATATCACACGTTTATATTAAACTGTAATTTGGTTCTATATCTTTGCTGTTATTATATATATATATATGTGTGTGTGTGTGTGTGTGTGTGTGTGAGAGAGTTTTGTGACAGAGTGTGTATTACTGTGTGTGTGTGTGTGTGTGTGTGTGTGAGAGAGAGTTTTGGGACAGTGTGTGTATTACTGTACTTGTTTTTATATCCTGGTTGGGACCTATTGTCTCCACAAAGATAGGAATACCAGTAATGTTGACCTTGTGGGGA
>JAUCMS010000097.1:1165298-1178765 GCA_032357445.1 Enteromius radiatus | reverse complement strand
CACACACTCCGGCTTCACCTGAACACAAGAGCACTGATACAGCACCTGCAGTTTCTCACACACACACACACACACACACTCCGGCTTCACCTGAACACAAGAGAACAGATGCAGCACCTGCAGTGTCACACACACACACACACACCTCACTGTCCACGATGTTAGCCAGGTCCAGCGGCTGCTCGATGATGGCCATGAAGGTTTCTCCCATGACTTTAGACACAAAGATGTGTGACATGGCCAGCAGGCGGTCGGGTCTGAATGCCTGGATCAGCAGCAGCTGGTGGACGGCCTGACCGATTGGAGCTGAGGACACACACACACACACACACGTCACTCCAGCAGCCTCTCACAGGGAGATGCATGTGCAAGCACTTGTGAAAATGCAGTGTACTGACTGGACGTCTTCTCTTCGGCCCACAGGTACGGCACTGACAGCTCTGGAGAGTTGCTCTCGATCCACATGAAGAATTGCTGGAGGACAGAAAAACAAGACTCTATCAGACGCTCTGCGGTGAAGAACAGATGAGTACAGGACACAGACGGGAGACACTCACCTCATCCGCCTGGACCTTGGAGACCAGGTCTTTAAACACAGGCAGGCGGCTGAGGCGCACCATAGCCTCCGACTGCTCGCTACTCAGTCCCTTGACTTTCGGCACGGTCGTCCCGCTCAGCACAATCTCCTTCCCACGCAGGAAGTGCTGGAACTCTACATCGAACGACGGCTCGCTGTGAAACAAGAGAAACATCCTCAGAAAACAAACACAGCTCTGCTCACGAGCAAGACCTCGTCTCTCAGACATCAGCTCTAACGACTAATCACAGTCTGATCTGAACACAAATGATCACCTTATTACTAATAAAAATAATGCATTCACACACAGACAGATAAAAGAGTTTAAATAAAGAAATAAGTGAATTGGAGATGTCTGGGTATGTACCTGGTCAAGCCCTTCAGGTTGATTCGGGTCAGCAGCATGGCAAACGTGATGTGATCCTGATGCAGCATTCCTCGAGCGACCCGGTTAAACGCCACCTGAGCAGAGAAAACAAATAAATACTTCCTGAATAAAGGCCCTGCACAACGTGATTTTTATTAACTGAAGAGGAAAATGAATCTGTTTTAGTCTGAGACAGGAATCTGGTTCAGTGCTGAATGTGTGTGTGTGTGTGTGTGTGAGAGAGAGCGAAACGCTCACCTGGAACAGGTCTTTGGTGATGACAGACAGGCGCTGTGTGTGATCGCTCACACTCTTCAGGTTAGAGTTCTCATACAATACAGTGTGATAGATGTCCAGGAAGAACTGCAGAGAGTACTGATACAGGAAGTGCATCTGTGAAAGAGACGGACACAGCATGAGCCAGATATCACTCACAAACACACACACAGACAAACACTCTCTCTCTCTCTCACACACACACGCGTGTGACCTGGTTCAGAGACTCCATGGTGAAGTAGATGCTGCTGCAGGCCGTGGACAGGGACAGATACTGCTGAGACACCGTCTCCACTTCCTGCATGACAATGTCTGTTTCCTCCACTTTCCTGGTCACCTCGGCCGCCTCCTTCTTCAGGTTCTCCAGGGTGGTGATGATGGTGTCATCGTCCAGGATGCGACCCTTGACCTCGTTCAGTGCCTGCAGCAGTGATTTCTCCAGCTGACGCAGACGCAGCTGGAACTCGCCTGCGCAGATTCAACAGAACCTCGTTAACAACAGCACTTCCTGAATGAGCCTACAGCACTTCCTGTCACACTTACCCTGCAGCTTCAGCAGGTCTGACCGCTTCTCATCCACGTCCGGGCGCTCGGCCTTCAGGACCTCGTTGAGACACTGGCTCTGCAGACTGCTGCGGGTCACGGTGAAGTTCACGAAGGTCACTCGAGAGCAAAGGTCAGGAGGGAACTCCACCTGCAGACACAGTCCAGACCAGTTGTAGACTTCAGTTGTAGAAAGCAGACAGTTAGCTGTGGTTTCAAACTACTCCACATCCTCAGAACATCACAAAAACTTCCCATTACAGTTTTTACACTTCTCCAGTTACTTCTCTAAAGAAAAAAATAATGTTTGTATGTCTTGAGTGAGATCAGATGATCTTTACCGTGGGGTCTCGTGTGGAGAGGAAGATGACGAAGGAAGGCGACAGGTCGATGTCCTGATCCCCGAGCGTGATGAGCACTCTTCCTCCGGTCCTGCGCACTTCTCTGTTGAGCACTGGGTTCAGGATAGGGTCATAGCTCTCCACGTCCTGACAGAAGCAGACAGACGGGCATTAATCAGGGTTTACGGTAACGAGCGGAGAGCGTCAGGCGTTTCGTACCTGCACCAGCAGAGGGTTGCCGAATCTCAGAGCACTCTCCAAGTTCTTCCTGAAGGCATCGTCCAAAAAGCTGGTGCGGGTGATCTTTTTGTCTTTGTATTCATTCATGATGAACTCCGTGGCCTGACCTGAAGGGTCAATGATCAGGGGATACCTGCAGAGCACAAGCAAGCGTTAGGCCTGGCAAATACACACTCAAATCCACATTAGATTTCAAAAATGCAGCATTTTAACTGCAGGTGTGCAGCAGGTCTTATATCAGTGGCGTACAAGAGGCGATGACGAGGGAAGTCAAATGTTTTAGTTAGTCTATCCAGCTGAACTCACTGCGGTTCACTCAAAACATTGCAGAAGAAGAGAACATCAATGTGGAGATGTTTGTCAAAACTGAAGCCAAAGCGTTCACACAGAACAAATTTTGTTCACTTTCTAGAGACACATTATCACCGTATCGCTCAAATCTTACACCAGAGAATCACATGTTCTCAAGACTGTGTGCCATTTATTTTCCATCCCACTGTATTAAACTACGCACACAATGCTGTTTTGTTTAAGCAACTTAATTATTTTTGTTTTATAAACATTACGCATTTTTCCACAGACAGTCATGTTATTTTATCGCTGTAATGCGCATGCATTAGTAATATTTTGCTCAAAGCAATCGTTTTCCCCTCTTGATGATATTTAAGTATAAAATATTGATTTAGTTTCAGCAAGAGTGCTTTGATGACCCGGCGTCCCGACCCATCTCTCACCGGTTGAAGCGCTTCAGCATGATGGCGTTCTCGGTGCACAGGTCATCAGCGGGCAGTGAGTTGGCCTGCCAGCGGAGCCTCTCGTCGGCGTTGGACAGATACTCAGTCCTGGCGATGTCCGTGCGGAACTGGACAGAAGGAGGAGCAGCGGTTTAGGGTTTGAAGGGCTCAGATAATCTCATGACTCTGAGACTCTCCCAGTACCTGGATGTTGGCCTGCTGGAGGTGATGGGACCAGGTGGTGAAGAGGTTCTGTCTCATCTGCTGGTCGAAGTACCCGGCGTAAGCGATGAAGGCGGCGGACAGCAGACAGTCTCCAGCGATGGTGGACATCTGGTTCTTGAAGGTCTCGCTGGTCTTCTCCCATCGCTCCCTCTCAGCAGATAAACTCTTCAGCAGAGCTGTGCTGCGGTTCACCTGCACCCAACCAGGAGACTCGTTACTTAGAGAATACTACAACTTACCAGAAGTCCACCTCAGCGCTAAACAAGCTTTACTTTCATGAAACTACATCTCATTAAAAGCCTTTTTCTGATTTGGTCAGTGGTACCTTGGCCTCTACGGCGGCCAGGTCAGCTTTGATGGCCTGAGCTTCAGAGATGAGCACGGCGTACTCCTCTTTATAGCGAGCGATGCTGGCCTCCAGGTCCCGGATCATCTGCTCCACCTCCTCCGCCTTGGTCTTGTTGTCTGTGGCGTCATCCTCCAGCTTCTGCAGCTCGTTCCTCAGCGGCTCCACCCGCTTCAGCATGTCTGCGTAGTTCAGCTGAACACAGAGGTCAGAGGTCAGCGGCGGAGCTCCATCACACAGAGCTTCGGCGGTCAGTGACGTACCTGAGCCACGGCCCACTTGACCATGGGCCCACACGCCAGCGAGGCCCGGTTCACCTGCTCGTAGTTATAGCTGGGGTTGGACATGTAGTTCTTCTTCATCTTCTCTCGGATGGAGTCGCTGGAGCACAGGAAGAGTGTTAGAACCAAACAGACTGATCTAGAGGTAAACATCTATTTAAACTTATAGAAAACACACATTTCTAACCCTGCTGTAAAAGAATATGACAAACTGTACCGGTCCACGGCAGTCAGATAGATCAATAAAATATCAATATTATTGTTTGCCAATATCGCACACCTTCACAATATTTCTGTCAGTCAAACTCTTTGAGCTACAAGATTTTCTTGAAGTCCCCTTGAGACGTCATATATTCAGATATGGGCTGTAGATTTCATGTTTATTAGGTGTAACTGATGGATTTTGATGGAAGTTGTTAAACTTGAGATACCGTCAATGTTGTCTGTTTTTGTTTAATTTTCAAATGAAACGATCAAATCTAAACCACAGCATGAGCAGCACAAACTGAATTTTGATTAGATTAATTATGGCACAACATGTAATTAAATAAATTAAAAACTTCATTTGCTGAACAGCCCTAATTTCAATGACTTCAGACACTCATGGTCACATGACATATAGATAAACAATGTTTAAAGAAAGTGTCAAATTTTGATTGTTTTACTATTAAATCTCATCAATGATCTCTTCTTTGACTCATGAACTCTGGTTGTAGAGTCCTGCAGAGTCCGTCTCATAGAGAGAGGAGGATGTGTGAAAAAGATGATTATACCTCATGTCCTCAGAGACAAAGTTGACTATGCTGGAGATGAAATTGTCTCTGATAATAACTTGTCTGATCTTTTTCCAGTCATTAGTTTCCTCCCCCAGCAGGAGGCAGATCGACTCTAGAGCCAGTTTAACGGCTGCCGGAGGATTGGCCATAGCACGAACCTCAACCAGATGCTGCTTCTTAATCGAGCTGACCGCTAGAGAGGGAATGGAGTGTGGTGTTTAGGAGCGTGAGGACACATGGGTTCAGCGGGGAGCCGAGCCGAGCCAGAGAGGGGGACCGTGTCACGAGATGATGCCCAGCCCCAGCTAATCCTGATAGAAGATGACCACTCGATCAAGTCTTTAACTAACGGCATGATTAATCCTACTACTAATGATAATATATATATATATATATATGTGTGTCATAAGGGTCAATTTTGTGATAGAGGTCTTTCATTTTTGGTAAGAAAGGGAAACGTATATTGTGACCCATACAGTGTTTTGTTGTGTATTTCTAGAGATGCTCTCTGTGCTGCTGTGCTCCAGATCTGTGTGCTGACTCAACTGAGGTGAATCAGGGGTGGGTGGGATCATGAGGATCACGGGGGACCTCTTCCCAGGCTCTGGCCGCTCCGCTCCCCGCGGTCAGTCACCTGATCTCATCAGCAGAAAAGTTCACAATAGTGGGGATGAAGTTCTCGCGCATTATGATGGAGCGAATCTGCTTCCAGTCGGTGGTGCTCTCGCCCAGCAGCAGACAGATGGACTCCAGAGCCAGCTTGACTGCCGCCGGCGGGTTGGCCATCGATCGCACCTCCACTAAGTGCTGCTTCTTAATCGATTTAACAGCTACAAAGCCACAAGCCGTGAGCAGAGGAAAGAGTGAAGACAGGGAGAGGTTAGCGCAGTGAAAGAGCACCAAACACCGCTGGCAAACACACAAGACGGAGCTGGAAGCAGGAAGGAGGGAAGGAAATATCCACTGATGTGTGAGGCGGTCAGAGCCGGTCACTAGGTGGAGGCTTTTGATTATTCACCAAATATGCAGAGTAAACTCAGCAGGTGTCATCCAGGCCCTCAAAACAGTGAATATTTCCTCAGAAGATCACAACTGACAGGAAAAACATTTCAAATTGATACAGTGTTTAATATTAGAGGTCGACCGATCAATCAGTGCCAATATCTGATTGATATAACTCCACAGCTGGCAGAAAACCCTGTCATTCACATAGTTTTACTTGAACAATGATTTGGGACAAATATAAATGTCATTTAATGCATAGAACGACTACCTTAGGCTGTAAAAATGTTTTTCATTTTTCATTTATGATTAAAATCAATGAAATCTGTATGAGAGCTGTAATATATATGGAGCTTCCTCTTTCTCTTTCTGTTCATTTCAACAGCAAACTTTAAACTCATTCATGCTGCTTTGTTCATTATTTGCTGATTAATCAGTTATCAGCCGGCGGTCAAACCTTCTAAGTGATTCTTACCTTTTGTCTTGTTTCTATCATTTATATCTAAACATTCTTGAATTAAGATGCATTTACTTGACAAGCAAAATGATTTCAAGTCTTCAAGTCTTGATTTCAGATTTTTTTTTTATTTTTAGATGTGTTAATTGAAAGGTTAAACAGGAAATTTATTTTTATTATTATTTTTTTTATGGAAAACAAGACAGTATCTTAATGTTTCTGGTCCAGTAAATGCATCTTGATTAAAGAACGTTTAGATATTTATTCTAGAAAACAAGACAAAAACACTAAGTAGTCGATTGGTGTTTTCGGTGTAGCCATCGGTCGACCTCTAGTCAATGTGTAGATCTCTGGACAAACAGTGACCCCAGCAGCGTCAGAGCAGAGAGATGGGAGCGAAGCGTACCGTTCTGAGCCTCGATGACGGCCGGCTCCACTTGGTCCAGATCCTGCTTCACGCTCAGCTGCTTGTCTTTAATCACTTCCTGCTGCTTGTAAACCGCTTCCTGTATCTCCTGACTCATGACCTGTTAAGCCAAACAACAGCGGTCAGGTAACTCTGTAGAGCAGCGGCTGAAGAGCACTGAAGCGATGACCCTTGCCTTCTTCTTCTCGGCCTCCTGCTGATCCTTCACCATCTTCTTCAGCTTGTCGTTCGCAGCAGCATTTTTGACCTCCAGCTCCTGGCTCTTGATGCGCAGGTCACGCCGCAGCTCCTCCACCTGAGATATTAGCACACGCTTAATAACACTGACGAGCGGGAGCGTGTGTGTGTGTGTGTGTGTGTGAGTGAGACGCACCTGATCCACCGTCTCCTTGATCTTGCGCAGACCCACGTTCAGATGCATCTGCTGCTCCTCCAGCTCGCTGCGCTTCTCGTTGAACAGGTTAGCGTAGTGATTGATGAAGTCCAGGTAGTGTCGAGGTGTGATGGCCATGGTGCGCCCGCCACGCTTCGCCAGACGGTTGTTAGCCTAAAACACACACACACACACAGACAGATAAAGCATCACAGTGCGTGTGAAACAAGAGCTGCATAATTCTCAAATAGAGATCTCCCACAACTCTTAAGTAAATAAAAATGTGTTTGAGGCTGTGAGAAAATATTAATGTCTGCAGTTTATATAAAGAAGCTAAATTAGCATGAGCTTAAATGTGATGCATTTAATAAACTTTTTCATTTAATAAACGTTTTAAATTGTAATATTATATATATATACACACACACACACACACACAGTATGTGTGAATTTATATACACATAATAAATATACATAGTAATAAATAATAAATATATATAGGATATATTATGTAAATAAAGACTTATTTTGGATGCGATTAATCAAAAATGCAATTGACAAGACAACATTGATACTTTCAAAATGTGATTTGCTTCATTTTAAACTTTATATTTATATTTGAGCTATAACCTTTCATCTCATTATCTCTGTGATATGAAAGAGTGTAAAACAGAAATAATACGTGTAGTTGAAAAGACAGTTTCTGCTCTCTGTGTCCGGTATGAACAGGTTTGGGTGTTTGAATAGAGATGGTGCGTGTCTGACCTGGTGTAGCGTCTGATGAACGAACACACATCCGTTGACGATGGCCTCACGGTGAGTAGGAGGCTGGGGTAGTTTATCGTACACCGTGGGCATGTAGTCCGGCACCTTGTAGTTGGGCTTCTCCAGGTCCATCTTGCTGGTGAACTCTTTACCCACCTGATAGAGCGCTTCAGTGGACCAGTCTCCAAACCAGTTCAGCACACACCTGAGGAGAAACGGGCAGGAACACGTCAGCATCGCTCACAGCGGAGTATAACTCATGTGCATATCTTCCTATTGAATAACAGCTTTTCTGACAACCAATTTTAAAATTTACACGCATCACAAAATTTCCTTCCAGTGTTTTTTATTATACAATATCACAACATTTGCATAAAAGGAGGTGGATAGAATCAGAGATTAACAGTTGTTGATTTAATCAGACATGATCTGTAGCTGAAGCCGTGTTCATGGCTCGGGGTGTCTGGGAAAGACTGAACAGATTAAAAGCATGAATGCAAGCGCACCTGTTGAAGAGGGCAGGCGAGGTGGCGGCTCGGTCCTTCAGCCCCTCGGACGACGGGTTCATGGTGAACACCACGTGCAGGTTCCTGATCACCTGACTGGTGAACCACTTGTACAGCTCCTCGTGAGTGTCCAGCATCAAGCCCTCCTTCTGCGCTCCTTCCTTGCACTGCGTCATCAGCGTGGCGTACTCGTCTCCCTCGAACAGACCGGGCACCTGCAGCAGCACACAGCGCTCAGAACACACTCCGCTGTAGAAAACTACAACTGTTCCTCAGAATGCATGAATTACTCTTATGTCGTAGGAAAAAAAAAAAAAAGTCAAAATCATGTTGAGCTATCATCAGCTGAGTTTGTCTCAGAAGGGCGAGTCTAGAAACAGAGAGCGGGTGTTTTTGGGGCGCACCTCTCCGTTGGCCAGCAGCGTGTTCATGCGCTCCAAGAAGCCAGAGTCCAGCACATTCGACTCATCCATGATGAAGGCGATCTTCTCGTTCTTGCAGCCGGAGCGGCGGAGGACCGTGCGCAGGTCTTCATCGAAGTCCTCACCAGTGTACTTCCTGTGGACCTGTGAGGACACCATAAGAGCTATAAAGAGCCCCACACCACCACAACACCCGACAGATGATTATTAGGTTGCTCCTACCTTGATCTGATAGACGCTCAGTCCGTTCATCCAGGCCACGAAGCGGGAGAGCGTGGTCTTTCCAGCACCGCTGACCCCGATCAGGAGCAGGTGACCCTGTGGCTGCCGGAAGATTCTGGAGACAGAACATCAGCGTGACGTTACTGACCAGTCAGCGGTGGGACATAAACAGTGGTTCCTCAGCTCTCAGTACCTGTCGATCCTCAGAACGTGATCCAGAACCTCATTGAAGAGCACCAGAGGAACGTCCAGCTCCTCCTCGTAGAACACCTTCAGTCTGGCCTTCACATAGTCACGCAGCTCCTCCTGCTCCACGGGAACATAGTCCTGCAGGAGAACAGAAGCGGTCAGTCGTCTGAGTCTGCGCTGACCTCCGGCAGAGTCCAGTCTCGGTCACTCACCTTAGAGAGCCAGTTGCTGTAGAGGATGGGTCTGTTAAGGGCTTTGTCGCGGTCGATGTTGGGAAAGTGTTTGAGGGCGACTGTGTCTATGTTCTCATCGGTCCAGCGTCTCTCCTCGTCCTCCACCAATCTGTGAGAAGAATCAGCTCAATCCATGTGCACAAGAACAAACACATACTTGTAGATTTGCTGCTGACGCTTTGAAATGTAACACTGTTAGAAGAAAATGCAACATTGTTCCAAAACAGGAAGTAAAAGTGTTACTTTTTATATTTAAAAAGGTAACAATTTAACAACATTCTGGCACTTCCAAGTTTCATAATGGTAGTAAATGGGTGTTATTAAAGAAGACATCCTAAAGCCATCCTAGGAGTACATGACTGAGTAAATCATGAGGTCATTTTAATTTTGGGGCAAATGATTCGTTCAAACTCACCGGTCCTGGAAGAGTCGCAGGGCTTCGTGAGCCCAGATGCGAATCAGTCCCTCCACAGGCAGCGTCTCCAGCGGACGTAGAGCCTCAAAGATACCTCGGACCCAGCGGGTCATCTCTCTGGGAGAGTAGATGTAGTGCGGCTGTGTGTCCTGAGTGAAGCGCTCCTGTTCAAACACACCAAAGAATCAAGATTTCATCAACTCTTGAGCATTCATCACGTGACCAGCTCGAAGACCCGGAGAACAAAACACCCACAGATCTGAAGGACAAGCTTGTCAACTTTACACCAGTCTCCAAGCTGCTAATATTTCACATAACCGCTTAAAAGAATAAAACAAAATGCAAGGAGTTGCCATTTTCCACGCATATTAAGCACATGACACAATATTTAAAAACTGTGTTGAAGAGGTTATACTGCAAACCTGAGACATGGTGTAGAACTCGACCATGGCGGCCGTGAGCGGCTCAGCGAAGGTGCGCAGCGACGGGATGAGTCTGAGCATGGCTCTGTTGAAGGTGCCGTAGATCTGTGTGAGCGAGGCAGGGCCGGGGTAGTCCACATACACCACCGGCACGTGACGCAGAAACCTGCACAGCACAGCTCACATGAGTCAGGACATCACTCAACACATCTCAGTATTAGAGAGGAAGAGGAGCGCACCTGTAAGAGAGAGGCTTCCTGCCGGGGTCAGTCGGAGGGTTACAGGCGCCCACAAACTGGATCCGCTCCAGCTTCACCCACGTCTGGTCCGAGGTGCGGTAGAAGCCTCCATGCTCCACCATCTGAAGACAACACAGCACGGGTTACACCATTGACACACACCACCGCACACACACTCACAGCGAGACGCACCTGTCTGATGAAGGAGATGACCCGCTGCGTGCCGTACTTGTCCATGTCAGGCAGGTTGATCTCGTCACAGAAGAGCACCAGCCATTTTCCCAGCTGCACCGGAGCCAGAACCACGCCGTTGGGAGTCCTGCGGTACTCACAGTAATGATCGAAGGTCTTCAGCAGCAGCTCTGGGGTCGTAGCGCTGGAGAAGTTCAAACCCACCACCTGGAGAACACATTACGCAAGAGTCCAGTCGAGCAATGGAGAGTGGAAAACAGGCAATCCAATCATAAAACCAGAATATACTGCAGCACACGAGCTGGGTACATCAACAGATCGGTGCACATAAAGCAAAACGCTGTATGTACACTACTGTCTGTGAATATTACGCTGAAAAAATACCATTTAAATCTGAATTCTGTGTGCTCCGTGTCCATTTCATGATTTAAAGAGAGTTCCTCACCTCCATGTCCGGCAGGGCTCTCAGGGCGCTGAACAGGGTCATGGTTTTCCCGGAGCCGGGCGGCCCACAGAGCACCAGAGGCTTGTGTTCGGCCAGCCAGGTGTAAAGCAGCGCTTCGTGACGCACCGTGTCCAGGGTCGGCACCACCACGTCTGGAGATGCCACCTTGTGAGTCTCCACCTCGATCTGAGGCACCTTGCCCTGCCAGGACTGCCACTCGCCCGTGATGGACACCTGAGGATTCAGAGCAGTGTTAGCATCACTCCTCGCTCCGACACACGCTCAATCTGAGACAAGTGCTCTCGCACCTCGTAGTCGATGATGGGCACGTTCGGAGCGGACGGCAGAGACACGGTGGTGATGCGCCGGATGTATTCTCCCAGCTCCGCTCGCATCTTCAGCCTGCTGTCGCCCGAGAACGACCACAGCACCGCGTAGATCAGGTATTTCTGCAGCAGAGAGGGGGAAAGGTTAGCTCAAACCAGTTACAAGAGTCAAATTTCTTTTCCTTTGACAGCATTTGTTAGAAGCGCTGTACCTGCATGTACTTCTCCAGCTGGTCGATGGGCATGGGGAAGTCTGGGTGGTTGTTGTTGTAGAGGGCGACGTTTCGGCAGGCCTGATGAAGCATGGAGAAGAGCGAGCTCAGAGAGCGCAGACGAGTGAAGTCCATGATGTGCTCCATCTTAGACGCGTGCTCCAGAGCTTTGATGACCAGACCGGTGGAGGTGAAATACGGCTGGAGGATGGCAGCAGCGTCTCTCTGGATCTGTGGATTAAACAAGAGAGGCTCTAAAGACTCTACAAGTGAGAAAACAGAGGACAAGATGAACGGCACACAGAACAGCACTATCATTATCAGGTCAGATTCTCTTCCTGTTCCATCAGCACTTCCAGATCCTCCTTTCAATGTTTTTAATTTAATCTTACAAAGATACCGTATCATATTTGATGTTGATCATTTAGAGGCCTTAAAAATTCACATAATCAAACTATTGTTTCTCACTCATCTCCTCGTGTGTTCTGTCATGTGTCTTCTGTGTTATATCCAGCAAAAGCAGTTTCAGTGGAATTATAGAAATCTTCAAAATCAGTCAAGATTTGACAAGCATCAGAATAACTTTGGTCATATCTCCAGGTGAACTCTTACTAATCAGCACTGTATTATATGTGCGGATCATTTCAATCTCATCTCACTGAGACGCATTACTGGAGATATAAAGCACCCGCTGAAATGTAGATCAACTGTCGTGCGGTTACTCTTTACCTGCAGCATGGGTGAAGCAGCCTCCTCGCTCTCGTCCTCCATGGCCTTCCTCATGCGCTGGGCCTCATCCTCACCCTCATCCAGCGGGATGCTCCTCAGACGTGCCAGGAAGTTGTTGAAGATCATGTCTGTGCTGAGAACGTCCTCGCTGAACCAGACCATCCCGCAGCGAGACACAGTGGCCAGCGTAGCGTACTTCAGGTCCTGCACCTCGAACATGATGCGCACCTAACAAATAAATAAACAAAAACATACATAAATAAATTTTAAAAAAAGTGACTGTGTGACGAGAGCACCATCATCATCCTCCTCCTCCTCACACACACAGACACGGCTTTAGGTCAGATGCTCCGTACATTGGGCGGCAGGCTCAGACGCTCTCCGTTGGGAAGGGTCAGGAGTTTGTTGTCATCCAGCACAGAGTTCAGATTCTCCACCCACTCTGGATCTACGTCACCATCGAAGATGATCCACTGACGCTTCTGCAGCTCTCCACGAACGTTATCGATGATCCTGAACGAGTGCAAACACAGCACATGAGGAAGAGTCAAGACACCAGTGTCAGGGAAAGTATTGTGTTACTCCCTAAAAAACTAACGACTTTTTATGGAAAGTAATGTTTGAACCCTAAACCATCATCAGAGCCGTGGTGAGGGACTCACTTCCTGAGCACGTGTGTGAAGAGCCCGTCGGTCCACTCGCGGGTGTTGGGGTCAAGCGTGCCGTACAGGTGGTCTTTACTGATGGCTTTGGGGTCGATGATGTGAGCGACGCCCTCCACGCCCTCCAGCCGCTCCAGGGCTTTGAGCAGCACTCTCCAGGCCATGGTCTTACCGCTGCCGGACGGACCGACCATCATCAGACCGTGATTGATCTGTGTGATCTGATAGAGCTGCAGCACCTGAAGAGGAAGAAGAAGAAACCGCTCGAGACTCGCTGTGTGTCTGGAGAGACGTAACTGAAGATCTCATCATGACTACTATCAGGATTACTAGACTAACTTTTTGCACTGGTAGCCTAACTTTTTCTAAGGTGTACCAGCACAACAGTTAGGTGCACCCCATCCAGTGTAGACAGCAGAGATCCCATTAATTATCCCATAATAGGCTGATTATCGTCTTTTGATTACAGAGACCGTCTCTGCATTGATAAATAAAGTTTAATCTCGTCATTATTCATTACCAT
>JAUCMS010000097.1:1144926-1165198 GCA_032357445.1 Enteromius radiatus | reverse complement strand
GATGATGTTCAGTGCTTTGCTACAATCTGTATTGTTAAAAGCGCTATATAAATAAAAGTGACTTGACTTGACTTAATTAGATCCGCTGGAATCGGGAACATACAATAGGAAACTGAGCTGTTTTTATTTAAAAAGCTGTAATGTGATAAAAGACAACTGATGAATGGGTGATTGCTGTTTTTTATTCTTAGATTACGGAGTTGCACACTGCTCTGCTGCTGAGCACACATGCTGGACAGTATACTTGTTAAAAACATGTTCATCAAATGCAGTTTTAGGGATTAAAATATGAAACCAGTGATCGTTCTGTCACTAATGTGCTGGTCCTAAGAAGCGTGTCTTACCTTCTCCACCCACATGCTGCCCACATCATCTCCATCTCCGTACGTGAGGTACATCTCAGCGCAGACCTTCCTCAGCTCCTCTCTCAGAGCGGTCATCTCTCCTCGCATGTACTGGACACCGGGGAAGACGTCCGAGAGCAGGCTGAAGAGCAGAGGGATGTCCTCAGCCACCAGCTTCGGCACCATGGTCTCACACACGCTCTGGATCAGAATCTGACGATAGGGAAAAACATATATATATATATATATAAAATATACAGTATATTCACGTAAAGCTATTAAAAACCATCTCAACAGCATGACGGTTTATATCGTTTCACATCATTCAGCTCTAATCTGCTACATTCAACTATAAAGGCATGAAGATATTATGAACATGAACACTGATTTGACAATGTTCTGTGAAAAGAGCAACATAAATACATTTGAAGCCCTTTCATTCGTTCAGTCTCTCGTGTAACAGACAGATTTAACCTCTAGTTTCTGCTCACCTCCTGCTCCGGAAGGTTCTCTGCGATCTCGTTCTCATCCACGTTCTCGCCGCGCTCACGCTTCTCTCGTTTGATCTTTTGGATGCGTTCTCTCTTGACGTTTCCAGCACTGATCAGCACGCTCTTGAGCGCTCTCAGACCGAAGTCATAGTGAGACTGAGACGACAGCTGCTCGTCACACAACCTGCAGACACACACCACAGCAGGGTTACCTCACACACACACACACACACACGACCAGCTCATCCAGACAAGACCATACTTGAAGAAGGGGACAATCTTCTTTGCGAGGATCTCGGCGGTGCGGAAGCCCTGAGAGTACAGCATGACCTGAGCAATCAGCTGCCGGTCCGGTTTGGTCATGGCCAGGCTCCTGAAGAGCTTCTTTAGGTTATCAGGCAGGTTGGAGCGTCCGGCGTAACCAGGGTTCATGGTGATGAAGATGGCCATCTCAGGACTCACCTTCACCTGTTTGTTCAGCAGCTCGGTGGTGACCGGCACACCTGGACACAGAAGAGCCACACTGATCATCATCTGTTTCTGTTTCAATCTATATCAGGAAGGGCTGTGAAGATCAATCGATGCAGTATTCATTTGTGGATTGATCTCCAGAATGTGTGCTGATTCTCTCTGGATTCTGAGGTTATATTTTAACAGCAGATGGCACTCTACTCCAGTTTTTAAATCACACACTCAGATGCTGATGAAGAGCACTTGAGTCTGTATTTCACCTCGGCTCAGAATGCTTGTGTGACACAGATCAACACTCTTGTGATTCACTTCAACCTTTTCCAATCTTATGATTATTTTAGGTTCAGAATGTGTAAGGATTAGAAAGGAGCAGAGTACAGCTATTTCTGAAGCACACAGCGCCACCTGCTGTTCAGAACTGAGCTCAGAATCGTCTGGAGAAAGAATCACCACACAATGAGTAAACCTCACAGGATCACTTCAATTCGTGATGCATCGACTCATCCCCCCAGCGCTGATATCATGCACGTACTGCGGTCTCGGTTGGGGTTGCTGTGTTCTCTCAGAGCCACCTGGATGTACTGGACCTGCTGGGACACGGCGGACAGCATGCGCTCCTCCAGACGGTTGAACTCGTCGAAGCAGCCCCAGGCACCCACCTGACACAGCCCCACGAAGATACGGCCCATCGCCTGCAAGACAACACACAACAGAGCCCTGTGATCAAACACCAGTCACTGACCTCTGACCCCGACCCGGTGATGCCAGTCGTACCTGGAAGTCAAAGGTCTCGTCGCAGTTGAAGACCAGGACGAAGCGGCCCAGCTGGTGACCCAGAGCTTTGACGGACTCTGTCTTTCCTGTTCCAGCCGGACCTACAGAACAAGAGCACAGGTATAATTTTATTAAATTTCCTACCGTAAATACATCAAAACTTCATTATTGATTAGTAATACGCATTGCTAAGAGCTTCATTTGGACAATTGAGAGAGAGATTTAGATGTTTTTGCTCCATCAGATTCCAGATTTTCTTATAGTTGTATCTCAGACAAATATTGTCCTATAATAACAAAAGATTATTTATTCAGCTTTCAGACGTGACTGGTTTTGCGGTGTAATGTCACATTAAAACTGCAAAATGACCAAAAAAAGAAAAAAAAAGAAAGAAAAAAAAAAAGAACTCTTTAAACTATTTGTATGTCAAAAGTATTTACATTTTTGGCCTTTCCTTCAAATTTAACAACTTAAAAAAAATAAATAAATCAAAATTAAGACTTATGTCCTTAAATTAGATGAAACTAAATGCAAGTTTAAGAAAGTCTTTCAGGGGCTACAGGAACCCTGTCCAGGAGTAAAGGTGAGATGGACACTGACCAAAGGGCGATCCTCCCAGACGGGCCTCCAGAGCTTGTGTCATGGTCAGATAGCAGCGATCGGTCAGCGGCGTCTGCACCAGCTTGTCCTGCACACCCAGATACTCAAAGCCGTAGTTGAACTTGGCGTTGGCCATCTGTATGGAGAGCTGCTGGAGGACGTCCGTCTGCTTGGGGTCGAAGTAGAAGCGCATCTGGCTGAGCCACTCGAAGGATTTGGGGTTATCAATCTTGTTCTTGATCAGAGTTCTGGTCACGTCTCTCTGGTGAACCAACTCCGTAATCTAAGAATAAAAAACAACAAGTCACAAACACGTCTGCGGCTGCAGATGAACTCATTCTGATGCTGAACAAACTCAAACTCAGAGGAAATATCTGCGTCATGGGCATCAGAAGGACATCTTCGGTGGTTATACTGCACAGGATTTAAGACTTTAAGATCCTTTTAAGAGCAATTTAAGGAATTAATTGAAAAGAACACTGTACATTAATATTTTCTCTAAATGAAAATGTCTAAGTGAGGTAAGAGAACCCAATTAATTACATTTTTAGGACGTTCTGCTCTGGGGCCAGATGAATAAACTTGCCACCATGTCTTAAGAACTAGTTTAACCAACTGACAGCTGCCAAGGGATAACCAGTCCTACTTCTCCCAATTCAAATAAGACCAATCTACCTTTTCTGAACTGAATACCTCTGTTAACCTCTTTTTTTTTTGAAGAGGAAAAATAAGATGGCTAACTTTCTAAGACTAGTCTATACACCTGTCTCTGATCTAAGACCTTTTTAAGAGTCACAGAATGTCTGACTCTGCTGGTTTTGCGATGGACAGAAACTATAAGCGAGGCATGACTGTTGCACCATGAAACTGTTGCACCAGCTTCTTTAATCTTCACACACTTCCTCTCCTCACCAGATGCTCCAGCTTCTTCCTCCTCAGCGGAGGCTGCTCCATCAGAACAGTGTCGGCCAGCAGGTTAAGAGTCGCCTCCACGTTACCCAGAACGGCCTGCAGCGGACCCATGTCGTTCCCGCCAGCGATGGTGGTCAGAGCGTTCTCCACGTTCTCAGACCAGTCGATCTGAGTGGACAGAACCACCAGCTGGGCCTGGAACAGAGGAGACCGAGGTCAAGCACTCGTGAAGACGTACGCTGTATGAGTCTGGGTGATTCCGGGAGGACAGCTCACCTGGTATCGGTCAATCCAGGTGATGTAGGTGCTCAGGTCGATGCCCGTGCCCTTGTTGAAGGCTCCCACCTCTGTGACGGACTCGGCCAGCAGCTTGGCCAGGGTCACACGCATCTCCCGCTCCACCAGAGTCAGCCACTCGTTGATCTTTGGGTGCTCCGTGATGGACACCGGCGTCTTGTAGAGCACCTGGAAACAACAGCTCATATTACTGACGCTTCAGATCTGTAGACTCTTCATCTGATTCCAGAACGATTCTTGATCTGCATTTCTCCCCAATTCATTCTTCTGCTGTGTAAATACATCTTTACATTGTAACCCAATTTGGACTTTCTGTACTTTTTGTTTGTAGTTGTAAAGTATTAATCTTCAGCGATTTCATGATTTTTTTCAATAACGATGGTCAGTGACGTGCCGTACCTCCTCTCCCTCTCGGGATGAGATGCCCAGCACCTCCGTGTTATCCTCGTTCAGCAGGATGCTTGAAACTCCAGCGAACATTTTCTTGAAGTGTTTCTGCAGTTTGGCCACATTCTTACTGTTGCCGATGATCTCCAGCAGATCTTCATCACCAACAAAGTAGAACCTGCAGGAAACAGTATTCAGTATCTAGACAGCAGTGACACAACAGATACGGACTTTACCAACTTAACGCAAACAACAGGACATTTTTATTACATTTCTCAAACAAGAATAATATGAACCATTTCTTTGTCACTCAGACCCTAAGTAGCACATCAAATAAACGTCTGAACTAGCCAGTCTAACGTTCCCATCAGCTCTCATGTTTAACGGATGGGGATTATATGGTAAAGCTGAAATGTCTGACCTGGGGAAAGACGAGCGCTCTCTCTCCAGATATTCTCCCAGAGCTTTTTGAATCTTTCCCAGCAGATCAGCTAGCCTCTCCAGTGACCTCTGAACCCCCTGAATGTTCAGGACATCCATGACCAGAGGAGACTTGGTCACCTTCTTCATCAGGGCCAGGAACTCCGTGCTGATGCTGTGAAATCAGACGAGTCACGTGTTAAAGCCCGAAGCCTGCGTTCTTCATCACATTGTGTAATCTCTGGAATCTGACCTCTGGAAGCGCTGCGTCTCCACAGGAAGCAGGTGTTTGATGTCTGCACTTCCTGTGAAAATGCCCTCCAGGTAAACCCAGCGGCGCTGCACGTCGATCCAGACGTCAAACAGAGCCATGATACGGTTGAGTTTGTCCTCCCAGCTCAGAGCGTCCTCCTCGAACACCTGCCGAGAACAGGAGAGTCACAGAGGAACACATCTTATCTCGCCAACACGCGCTTTCTCTTGTTCGCTTCGGTACCTTGTAGTAGGGCGAGAGCTTCATGGCAGACACGCTGTTGATGTGCTCCTTGACTTTGTTGAACAGATCGTCCCATCCACGAATCAGACGACACTTGTTCTGATAGTTGACGAGGTCGAGCTCGTACGAATTCCACACTTCACGAATCTGCAGTGAAGAGGAAACAGTCAACGCACATCTGTAAAGACCTCCTATTATGCCCCTTTAGAACAAGATGCAATACGTCTAGGGTGTCCCCAGAACGTGTCTGAAGTTTCAGCTCAAAATAACCCACTGACCATTTATTACATCATTTTGAAAATGCCTATTTTTAGTGGAAGCAGAAACAGGCTGTGTTTGTGCATGTCTCTTTAAATGCAAATGAGCTATATTTATTATGTATATCAATACACACAATACACATGACAATCAAAAACTGGATGATTCTGAATGCGATTAATCACGATTAAATGTTCGACAGCACTGGTGGTGGTAGTAGTAGTACTACATTTTTATTTATCATCTCAGGCTATTTTTATGGCAAAAATAAAAAATACAATCATAACAAATTAAATAAAAAGCAGCAGACACAGAAGGTGAGCTCTCTTTCATGTCATGTCTGAAGGTAAACGCCTGGGACAGAAAGCACATGATGTTACATGTGTGCCGGACGCTGACCTGCTTGAGGAACTCCTCGAGAGCCATCTCTCCCTGAGCCACCAGCAGCACGTCCTTCACCACCATCTCGTTCTTCTGCAGGTCCACGTCCCAGATCTGACCCAGAGTCAGCTCGGACAGAACCCAGTTCACATGCAGACGCTTCATCAGCTGCTTCCAGTGTCGGTCCTTCAGAGCCTCCGACTTCAGCTCGATCACCAGCATGTTCACCTGCAGATCAGAACAGGAAACGCTCAGACTCTATCCCAGCATCCTCAGCGGCTCACGCGAGACAGCTTACCTTCATGTACCCCTTCAGCAGTCTCTGCACGTACTCGTAGGAGGCGTACTGCCGCAGACGGGCGGGGAAGTTCTTCAGCTGGTTGAGGAGAGCGTCCAGACTCTGGCGCAGCTGCACAGAAGAACAGAGTTTGTGAGAGCGAGGCTCGGGTTCGAGGCACAGGAGACTGAGAGTGTGTCGCTCACCTTCCGCGGCTGCACAGAGACCCACGGCTGCTCCTTCATCTGATCGATCTGCTCCCAGACCTTCGACAGCTCCGACCAAACGCCCTTCAGGTCCTGCAGCTCCTCCAGAGCCACCTGAAGAACAGCACACGAGCTGAGCAGGATCTTCAGCTTACGGTTTGATCTCAACACAGTCAGAAAACTACTTATACATATATATTAGTATTTGTGTAAAAAAAAAAAAAAAAAAAAAAAAATATATATATATTTAGTATTTTTCTGCTAGATTCAGGTAAATATTTATAAATAAAATAAAAATAATATTTTAATACTTTTATTAGTAGTACTGTTTATATATGAGGACAGGACGACTCCTAAAAGAAACTTTAAAATGCATGAAGTGTATATCGAATTAGGCTAATGTGGTATTTGCATATTTAAAAAGAAAACGTGTAATACCAAAAAATCTACAGTGATTAATCACACTGGAAAAGTATGGTGCTATTAATAAGTTAGGATTATTGTAAATAAAACTCAAACATCAATATATTTGATGAATTCTGTGATTGTTAGTTGGTTTGTGTCTGTTGAAAACCTTTCTTCTGCTTGATACAGAGCAGCACACCTGTCTGAAATTAACACGTGTATCCCAGAGACCCTTGTAAAGCTGAGGGTCAGAGACGCACCTGTACTCGCTCCTCGCTGCTGCTCAGCAGACCCGTGTCTGTCAGCTCCAGAGCCTCTTTGGCCTTCGCACACTTCTCCCGGTCGTCCTTCAGGCGGCCGAACTTGCCCTCGTAGATGGTGAGTGACTGCAGCGCCTCCTCTGGACGCAGACTGCCCTGCAGAGACAAGCAGAGAAACGGTGAGAGAGCTGAAGACACGGCTCAGCGCTCTCAGAAGTCTCCAGACACCTACTGCCACGGGCTTGGTCTTCTCCCAGTCCGACAGCAGGTCAGTGGTGCGGTTCTCCACCGCCCGGTCCTCCTGCACGATCTTCATCTGGAGGTTGGCCACCTGCTGCTGGATGGCCGTGTCTTTGCGCTTCATGATGTCGCTGAATGCGCCCCACTCACCCTCGATGTTATCGATGTAGAGCCAGGATGGAGGGAACTGGAAGCGCTGCTTCTCCAGCAGACGCTGACCGTTACGAAACAGCTGCAGAGGACCAGAGTCATTAATAGGAGGAATAAGAGGAATAACTGAGACCTCAAATCTAAATTCTTACAATTATTTTGACCCTTTAACACCACTGTTAAGTTTTCATTTTATTGCATAAAAAAAAAACAAAAAAACTTTTGTACAAGTATTGTTGACTATTATTAGGTCTATTATCCTCATAAGTTCCTTCGGATAAAAGCATCTGCTAAACAACTAAATGTAAATGTATTTTATTTAATAATTCATCTTTTTAGAGGATTGCATGGTACTACATTAAATTTATGGAATAATTTATACATTTGTGACCCGTTAACCACTTTAAGCATTCCCAAAGCCTGTTTTACTTTAAGGAAATCAAAGCTATAAATCTAAACAACATTGTGCTCCAAACCTGAAGTTGAGATCTAAAAGAATAAGCTTTTAGTCAGATTTTTTTTGTTTGCGGTGCAATTTGCTTCTCATTCATTTGCAGTGCTGTCATTTCTAACCATGAACTATGAGTTTTTTTCTTCTCAGGATAATTTAATCTTTGCAAATAATGGTAGATTAATGTACATATATTACGTGCGTTCACCTATCAAGTGCCATAACCTTTAAAAAAAAATATATAGATATACATTTTTTTTTTACTCAAAACGACCGAGCACAGGTTGAGTATGTAGGAGGTGTATTATACTCACGTCCACTTGCTTCTCAAACTGCTTGATCTTGCGTTTGAGTGCCTGCACATACGTGATGAAGGTCACAGCGTCGGAGGTGCTCGCTGTATCCACCGAGTGCTGCTCCAGCTCCTGACGAGACTGCAGGAGGCCCACAGAAGCGTTCAGACTCACTCCAGCAAACACACATCACATTACCCATCAGCTCGGAGCCTACCTTGGAGATCTGTGAGTGGAAGTCCTGCATGTTGTTGCCCAACATCTGTCCAAACTTACTGAGCACTTCCTTGTGCCACGAGTCATACTTCAGATTGACCTTGGACTGAACCTAAACGACACAGAAGAACACCACTTCAGCGTCATCATTCACAGAGAATCCTCCGGACCGTACAGTGAGCGGCTTCCTCCTGACCTTGCCATAGTCGATGATGACTGGCCCGAACTCTTTCCTGGTTTCTGCGTTGTCAAACGTGCCTCGAGCCTTGCGGATCTGCACGAGCAGCGCCTGCCACTTGTTGAGATCTTCTCCCAGACGGTTGTAGATGTTCTCAGGCTGCATGTCCCACAGACACTGGTACTGGAGCCACACCTGACGGAGCAGACCGAGTCAGCCTTGCTTCACCTGAACACGCTTCACTCGCTCACTCCCGAGAGACCACCACCTTACCTTCACGTACTGCTCCACCTCCGAGACGATCTCCTTCACAGCGTTGTAGGATTCTTCCAGCGCAGAAGGACCATCAGGCATTCTGGTCAGAGCGTTCCTGTAGAACTTCTCCTCCTCTGAGAGCTCGTAGTGAACGCCCACCTAGAGTTAAAGAGACAGACAAAACCTGCATGAGATGCTTTCTTCTGTGAAACAAAAAAAGATTATGTATTATATTTGTCATGTGTATATATATATATATATATATATATATATAATAAAATATATTACATTTATTTTTTCCATACTATTATAGATAGATAGATGGATAAGATTGATTATTACCATCTATCTAATCTAACAGTTGCAGGTAGCCATTGGTTTTGACTAAAATTTCTACATTTGATTACGACTCACAAATATTCGATTTGAGCTGAAAACTAAAGATGAATGCAAAGCGCACACACACACACACACACACCTGATATCTCTGACTCTGGATTCTGGGTAGAGACAGAATGACCATCTTCCAAGCAAACATCTCCTGGTAAAGCCTGTAGCGGCAGTCTTCGATCGGCGGGTTCAGGTAGATGACCTGGTTTGTGATCCTCAATTCATGGATGACGTTCTGTTTGGATGAAGAAAACGTTTCAGTGTGATGCTACAAATCCTCAAAGCAGACAGTCTCAGAACAACAGGACGACTATCAGGTCTTGCCTTAATCTTGGGTTCTCCTCCGGGCTTGTGACTGACTTGAGGAGCCTCGGTGTCCATGTCCACATCAGCCTTGTCCTCCATCTGTCCCCGGAGAACCTGCGTCCAGGCTTTGAGTCCGGCCTGCAGACGCACCCCGAGGATGCGCTCGATCTAAACACATCACATGTGATCAAACACGGCTCTCCAGACAGACACGTCCTCTGAGCTTCTGTCCAGCTGGACTCACCTCGATGTCCAGTTTGTTGACCCAGATGGGCAGATTGGAGTAGGAGTGCAGGTTCAGGTCGTCCACAGCCTTCTGGATGCGGTTCAGGATCTCTGTAAACATCTTATGCTCATACATGCAGGTCTCGAGCGAGCGCACCTCCAGATCAATCTTCTCCTCTATCAGAAGAAGATCATCCACCTAAAGAGTCAAACACACAGCAATCAACAGGACATTCACACGAAAACACAAAACATCTACAACACCAACTGAATTACTGACACCATCTCAGGCCCCATGAAACCTAATTATTTGAATGTAGAAAAACATTTATTCTTACACTAGCCTTATGAAATTATGTGATGTTTACTTGTGTTTTTCTGCTTATCAAATAAAGGCATAAAACATGAAAAGGAAACTTTTCATTTAATTGTTTTAGCCAATAAACTGATATTATACTAAAATACATTTCTGCCACAATATCTTTTCATTTTAATAGGTTGCCATGCATACTTTCATACTTTAGTTTTATCAATTCTTTTTTTGATCAATTAATCCAAACGATGAAATATTCTGTGTTAAACTATAAATTCTGTTTTTATGAGTGGAATCCGTCCTAATCATAATGATTGTGTGTGTGTGTCCAGTCATCTGACCAATGCTCTAGTTTAGCTGATCTTAAGCAGAATGACCTTCTCTTGAAAGTTGAAGACGGTCTCGGCCAGGCGCTGGACGTACGGGTCGAGTTTGTAGGACTCCCAGACCAGAGAGATGCCCTCTGTGATGAGCGCCTGCACCTCCTTCTTCAGGCCAGCCACCAGCAGGGAAATGGACATGCGCTCCTCCACCTTCTCACAGGTGCGCTCGTAGGTGCGCACGCTCTCGATCAGCGAGATGGCGAATGGGTACAGCTGATTGGCCTGATGGGCTTTGTTGACGATGGCCAGCGGCACGCGGAAGCTCAGCCACTTCAGGTTGCGCACCTCTTTGGAGAGCGTGATGATCTCGGGCAGGAAGTTGACCTTGAGCTTGAGCACGGTTCCTGTTCGTCCGCGAGCGCGCGTGTTCTCAATGGTGAAGATACGGCCCGACACACCAAGGTTACGCTGCTGCACCTTTTAGTACAATACAATACAATGATTACACTTTAACCTGTGTGTGTGTTGAAGTGAGCTGCAGTGCAGATGCATTGTTTATATGAAGTCTTCACAATGGCAGCAGAACGTGTGTGTGATGCTAATGAACATTCCTTGAATAAGAAAGCTCAGAAGAACAGCAAACACCTTAATGTCAAATAAACTACACAAGCTTAGCAAACACTGTGGAACCAATCAAATAAACTAATGTTTAAAAGAAAAACCCTTCTAATATCACCTCAGATAAACAGCAAAAGTCAATACACTGCAAAAAAAATGTTCTTAGGATGAATCAGGATGCAAAGATATTTTTCTTGTTTTCTGGAAATATTAACAGAAACTTTTTCCTAAAAAAGGCTAAAATAAATTATTCTTCTAACCCCAATAACATATATCATCTTTACCTGTTTTTAATGTAAAAACCAACAACATGTATATAATATTTCTAGAAAACAAGTATCTTTGATATGTAATAACAGAATATGTGGTTGCACTGTGTTTCTAAACTAAATCTTCTGTTATCGTCTAGTCAGTGTCACCTCACTCTCCTCATCATGCAGTGTTTTTATTTCTCATCTATCTCTATAAATCAAAGGCAGAACTGAGGCCTAACCTTCCTGGCCCAGTCGTCGAAGATCTCCTGTGTGTTGAGCTTGGCTCTGAAGCTGTCTCCGTCCTGCTTCAGCTTCAGCCCCTCCACATGGTTCTCCCAGCCCTTCCCGAGGACGTCTTCCACGCGCTTCATGTAGGCCGTCAGCTGCCGGTCGATCTGCTTGGCCCAGATGATGGAGCCAGACACCGGAGGCAGGTCCCGCACGTGGCTCATCTTGCAGGACTGGCTCTGAGGGTACTGCACCTTGAACTTGTCGTGCAGCGCCTCGATGTCGTCTTTGACACGCTGGATCAGCTGGGTCTGGTACTCGCGGATGGCTCCGCGGATGTGCGGACGCACAAACAGGGCGTTGAAGCGGGAGAAGATGCGGAACATCTCGTTGGCGTTCTTGGCCGTGCCCAGCTGGTCTCTCAGGCGGGCTGTGATGCGCGTCTCCACGCGGTCGATGCGCTCGTCGTAGCGCTTCATAGCTGCTTCCCAGGCCTCCATGCCCTCCTTTGACACGTCCAGGCCGTCCACTTCCTTCACGTTCTCATAGGCCAGATTGACCTCCTCTATGGCGTTGACGTCTGCAGCATCGAAAAGCACCTCGGCCACCTTCAGATCGTCAGGCTCGGCTGTCTTTCCCTGAGCATGCTGGGGCACGGCGGACACCTGCAGAGAGACAAAGACATCATTAGCTTCTGCTTCACAAAGCTCTGTGAAATACTCACTTCTGATTGGTCAGTCACCACGTTCAAACATATGTTACTGCACAATAACAACCGGTAAATATCACAGGCTCGTCCGGGAAACTGCAGTCTTTTGGTCTTTAGATATTCTACTAACAGAGTAAAATAAATTAATATAAGACCCAATTCAAACTTAAGTACAATTACATAATTATTTCACCCTTGTATATCATTTGGTATACTGTAGATATATCAAAAGATATTTTTTGATTAGTAATATGCATTGCTAAGAACTTTCTAAATATTTTGATATTGTCCTATCCTAAACCGCATGTCACTTCTGTCTGTTGTGTCACAAACTCAATCTGAGGCTGGTCAGGAAACACTAAATCGTGGATTGGTCAGTAGAATGACAGATCAGAACCTCCCAGCAACAGACCCAGGTGTCAGGCGTGAGATAATACCTGAGGTCTGAGCACACGGACAATGACGGCTCTCAGCTGCTCGTGCTGCCGTCTGAAGCGTCTCATGTGATCCAGACGGGCCTGGAGCTTACGGTGAGCTGGACTGAGACGCCACACCATCTTCAGATTCTCCTCCCTCTTCCTCTTCACAATGTCCCTCAGGAGCACCTGCAGCTTCTCGTACTCATCCTCCCACGTCTGGAAGACCTCGAAACACGCCACCATCACCTGCAGAGGAAGCGGAGCGCAAGGTTTAGCTTGTGTGTTTGCTAAATGGTTTCACACCCAGCCCTAGGAGATCGTGCAGCTGGCTCGGCCGTACCTTCTCGAACTCCTCGTACGCCACATGCATGAGCTTGCGGGTGCCCAACACTTTGAGCAGCTGAGAGCTCAGGTCTCTGGAGATGGCCTCCACCAGACGCAGCGCACGCTGGATGGGGTACTTGGTGTTTCGGATCTTGCGAAGGTGAGTGAAAATGGCCACCAGTGCCTGGCGGATCTTGTCCAGCTCGGTGGCTGACAGCAGATCGTTGAGAGGGAAGTCCTTCATCAGAGGGTTGTAGTCGTTCACCGTCTCCACAGCCTGCTTCAGGCCTGAGAGAAACACAGCAGAGCGGTCACACACACGTGCTGCTAGCAGCAAGGACTAGCGTCGAGAGAGGACTCTCAGAAGCTCACCTGTGTCCGTGTCGAAGCTGACCGTGGCGTGGAAGCGTTTGCCGTGTTTGAGGATGTCCAGCGTCAGCAGCACCTCTGGACTCTCTCTCTTCTCCTGGATACGGTTCAGGGCTCGCTCCAGGTTCAGCCAGAAGCTGATCTCCTGCAGAGCCGTCCCAGACGCCGGGTCTCGGTCCAGTTTAGTCACCTGAAAGAGACAGAAACAAACAAACAAACTGTAATCCTGTAGGTCTGTGTGAGAAGTGAAGTAACCTAAATAAAACACTGCAGATGAGCTTGACACAGGCTAAGAAATCTGATTTTTAAATGAAATAGTTCACTGAACCTTTAGACATAATCTAAACGAAAATAGAAATAATCAGTCCTGGGAGGTATACTGGTTCATACCAAATACAAGCTTATTTTTCTTATAATATACATTTTTACAGGCAGCTCATGCCCACTAATACCATGTAACCTGTATTCTGCACTTTTGTTTTGGTTTAATTTGCACTACAATATCTTGCACTAACCATTGTCTACATCACCTTCTGGAATTTCTCTTTTCTTGTCCATTTTAGTTTTATTTGATTCTTTTTATGTTTATCTAGTAAGACAAAAGCTTGTGAGCTGCAAAACTATTCTAGTCCATTCCATTTTACTGCAAAGAACATGATTGTGTAACATTTACATCATGTTGACAACCATTCTATAGCTAAAAGATTAATAAGTAAAGTTATTGAATTATGCTGTAGTTACATTTTCAATCCGATTAGTTAAAAATCAATTTTAAAATGTTTGCCGTAACACCTAGCCGTTAATCTGAAGGACAGTGAGTCTCAAACCTTCTGAATCTCCCGGATCCAGCGGTTGACTCCAGACTGCAGCTGGTTCAGGAAGCTCGGGTCCTCCACTTTATCCCCGAAGTCTGTGACTTTGGGCTTCTCTCCACGCTCGTAGAACTGCTTGGCCACGTTGGTGATGATGGGGTGTATGAGCAGGCTGATCTCTGGGATCTCGATGTTCTGCTGCAGGTGCAGTAAACCCATCTCCAGCTCTGCGATCTTCTTCTCCACCGATGGCGCCATTTTATCCCCATCCCTGCAGAGACACACAGAAACAGTGCTCCAGCTCTCTCTCTCGTGTGAGGACGAGACGTGTTCCTCTGAAGATCAGAGCGGACCTTACCTGTCGGCTTTACCAGACTCTCTGATGTAGGACTTGAAGTACGGAGACACGGCATTGCTGATGAAGGAGTGCAGCGTCTCGTACGGAGAATCTTCACTCAGAGTCAGAACTCGCACCTGAGTCGAGATGGGTTTATCTGCATCAATCACTCCAGTCCGCTTGATCAGGGCCAGGCTGAAAGATCACGACTCATCAGAACACTAGTATCTTCAGCAGCTAAAGCATGGTCTGAAGTCAGTTATCTCTATCCTCTGCTGTAGTATGTCAGGAGACGTTTACAAACATTCATTTAAACATTAATTGTAATAATCTAGTGTGATTTTTAGTCTGACCATCATCCAGTCTGTCTGGAGTGACTTGAGGAAACAGAACAAATTAAGATAGACTCAATCCAGAAGAACGGTGCCTCCAAGACGCCTCAAGAAAGATACCTGCAGAGCTGTTAAAAGCTTCAGGCACTTGTGTAAAAACACTGCAAAATGATGATGCTATCAAAAATAACGTAATAAATAGATTCTCTTTATAAAATAACTTCTGTTGCCTAAACTAAAACCAATATTCAGTATCATAGTTCTTTGTGTTTAAAGAAGCTTTGTCCTCTCAGGAGCTTGTTTCTCTTTGCAGGACTCTTTCTTGAAGCGTCTCGGAGACACAGTTCTTCTGGATCGAGTCTGTCTCAGCTCGTTCGGTTCCTTCATGTACATCACATCATCAGCTCACGATCTGAGCTCGTTACCTGTTTGATTTCAGCCCGTAATGGATGTCAATGCTGATGCTGTAGGAAATGCACTCGCGCTCCTCCTCACCTTCGTCACCAACATCCTCTGCAGAACAACAACAAAAAAAACAACCAGCCGTTTGTGATAAATCAGCTAATCTTTATTTCATCATCTGATGTGAACCCAACAGAAGAGAAGCATGTGATGATAAACATAATCAGCTGCTGGTGTTTGTGTGTCATTGCCTGGAGTCTGAACACAAACACAACAGCACGACAGTAACAAGAACACATTCACACTAAAAATAGTATCGTTTGTGTCTTGTTCAAAGCACTTAGTTGTCATGACTGTAAAGCACTATAATTATCAGAAGAAGTTTGTGAAAGCTCTACAGTGCCACTATCTACGACTCTAACTGCGCGTGACTGAAAAAATTGTTGTGCAAATCCTTTCGTTATAACAGAGAGCAGACACGATGGAAATAACGGATTCATTCACCTTCTGCAGATGTGATAGATTTAATACAACAATTCAAAATAAACAAGAAGTTAACATTAAATGGCTAAAACACTACTGTCTGATTTTGTTATATTGGGTCAACAAAAATTGTGTGTACTGTGTACATTTATTATGCTAACAAAACACTGTTTAGACATTAAATATATTTATATGATATAATTTATTTATAATATATTTTATTGAAAATATTTACATAAGAGCTTACAATATACACTTTTGAATTTGAAATAAGATGACATGCTTTCAATAAAGCCATTACAAATCCCTGTAAGCACTCACAAGTCAGCTCGTAATTGGAAGGCTAGTTTTGTTATTGATCAGAAGGTGCTCTTTAATGTTTTGCCTGTGCTCCCAAAAATAAAAGAGCTCGTGACGTCACTGGTCTGCAGTGCAGCAAACACGCCCTGGACGCGCATCGATCATTTATTATCGAATTTACCACAGATTCAATCAGCCTTACTGTCTCTTTACACCACTGAATCTGAACCTCACATACTGGTGGAGTTTAATGTGGACACTTGACGGTATAGCGACTACACAAACCCTGCGACAGCTCTATGATATAAAATGAGGACATCATTGACAGTCTGAGCAAAACCGCACCCAAACACTGTAATCCATGTCATCCTGAGCTGAATCACACCGTGTCCTAACTACACGCGATAAAAAGGCATATTTTCCATCTTAATCAGAGTTTTTGTCCAAACTAGCCGCGACGGCGACAAGCGAAATTTCTATTTTATAAACCGTTTCTATTTAAGCGACGTGGTAACGTTAGCTGGGCCAACAGCATACAGCTGCTCTATTCAAAGCTAATTTTTGGTCTGAATCTGTCTGAATATCACACTGCGTGACCTTATAACGTTAAACATACGTTATTGAAAGCAACAACGGATAACGTTAGTTTACCTCAGATCTTGAAAATAATTCAAAGCAGACATGTACGTTAAAACTGTGAACTCACTGCGAACTAACAAGTGTATCCCATAACAAAGAGGGTATCAGTCACTCAGTATGTACGTTTAATAACGTTACATTAGGTTTAATATTTATGAATTAGATTATAAACTTATCCATTTCTTTGCGAGTGCAGCTAGCTTCCAGAGAAGCCCCGCCCACACACGCTTCTGATTGGCTGTGATATTTCATGGATTCTGTCGCGACGCGTTTGGTATGGATGCCCAAATCGCTCGTCGCGTCGCGTGAAGTTATGACTCGGTGTGAATGTGCGTTTAATGGACGGTCGCGTCACCTTTCAACGCGCTCCGCTCCACCAGGATCGAGTGAATCTGAGGATCTGAGAGGAACTTCCTCATCTGCTCCAGCGCGCTCTTCTCCTCCAGCGCGCTCTCCAGAGAAGCGGGTGCGTCGCCGCCATCTTCCAGCAGCAGCGGCACGAGCTTACGGATGTGCTTCTGCAGAACCGACGCGTCCGCCACCGTCTGCACGGCGGCAGAGACTTCCATCCCGCCGCCGCCGTCCTCTCCTCCGCCACCGTCAGACATTTCCCGCTGCTATGAAGCGCACAGAACCGATGATTGAGCTGTGAAAGAGATCGCGCTGTATCACGGACTCTGACACTTCACCGGAATGACCAGCGCCCAGCGCGTCGCAAACTTTATTGTTTCTCGGAAGTCTGTGATATGTAGTTTTTTAACCGGCTGAGCGAATGAGTGGATGCGGCATGAGAACTACAAATCCCAGAAAGCCAAGAAGCGTCACACGCGCTCGCGTCAGTGCGTCTTCTGCAGTGACGCGTATATCACTCCCAATTACATCATATAAAAGACATACATATATGTTTTGCCAAATTTTACATCCATAAAATGTAAAGTTTTAAAGAAGCCGCTTTACTTTTTGTTTTCAGGAGAGATGTTGATGTGTATATAAACTCTAGTAATTCTATAACTCTTTCATGGAGGATTAATGCATGTAACCATCATTATCTTATCTTATTCTGTGTTTGTATTTGTTATTCTTTTGCTGCATAAAAAGAAACAAGTAACAATAAAATTAATAAAAAAAACAAAAACAAATGAAAATAGTGTTTTATGGGTGTCCGTAGTAATAATAATAGTCTAATATCAGCTGATTCGTAAACAGGTGCTTTTTACACGTGAATTAGTCTTTTACTGACATAATTATCCTTATAATGTGTTTTGGGGGGGAGGCAACACTAAGACAGAAACAGTTAATATTATAACTATATATTTTTTTGCCACTTTTTAATATTTTGAAGTATATTTAAACATATATTTGGGTTTTTCCCCATGAGTTTTCCACATAAATACATCGCATAAGCTGTAATTTGTAATCTAAAGTTCAGACTCAAGTACAGCACGTTCATCATAGGATTGTATTATCAAATATTACACTGCGTGTCGGAGTAAATCACTTACTTTGTAAACCACAGTTTTAGTTTGTATCCAGTGGTGGGACGTACTTAGGCTAGATGTAAAGGAATTTTGTCATTTAATCTTAACTGTTATCAGTGTGTAAATGTGTAGTTAAAGTACAGTTACTTATTAAAATTTGAATTATTATTATATCAGAATTAGTTTCACATACAGATTTAATAAACTGCACTGATTTATCTAAAACGTGAGACAGCAGAATATGACACGCGCTTTATTTTTCAGGATTAACTGTGTTTATTAGTAGTAGTTTTCTATAGTCTTTGATCCGAACCGTATGGAAGAACTGTATCACGTGTCCAGCGCCCGCCAATCATCGCTCGCGCGTGTCAATATTAGTCCAGAGCGCGCTCACGGAGCCTGTCTCGCATGATGCCGCACAAGTCCAAGAAAGACAAGGTAACACTTGAGAAGTTCTTACATAGATTCACTCTGGCATTTATAGATGACCTTTTAGGTAGATTAACTCAATTAACATTTTATCTATCTATCTATCTATCTATCTATCTATCTATCTATCTATCCATCATATAAATGTAAATGTTATTGTCTGTGTTCAGTCTGTGAGATCCAGCAGAAGAGGAAGCAAACAGCAAGAAGATGACCAGAACTCTGAAAATGAGGTAGCCTAAATATTTATTATTAATAAAAAGCGGGAAACTTTCTGATGATTTGACTTTGCATCATCTCATGCTACAGTTTTTGAAATACATATAACTTTTTACCAGTTTTAATGACTTGTTTTTACCAGTCAGACATACAGTACCTAGGAACAGATGTTGCTCTGTTTATAGACACAGTAGGTAGCCACAATGATTTAATAATCATAAAATGTATTTGTGATTCATTTTTTTGTACCATGAACCTCATATTAAATCCACTTGAATGTATTAATATATACATTTAACAAGAATCGTAACCATCAGTCATGCTGATAAAAGGACACAAATGGATTGACATTGTAGATGTTGACACAAAATGATAAATTGTAAACATGTAAATAATTGTACATTTAACAGAGCTGACAGAACAAAAGACAGATGCTGAATTATGAGCAAGTATCTAAGTGTCAGAATACCCTCAGCGCTCCTGAATTCAGTGGGAATATAACACAGATCTGAGGGTAAATGATCCCAGCATCCTCCAGCAGGAAGTCAGGGCTGTAACAGGAACCTGTGTGTGTGTCTCTGGTTTCAGAATAAGAGCGTGGGCTCCAGAAAGCCTCCGAGCACTCAGCTGCTTCGCTCCAAGCATCCGTCCGGCTCCAGCGCTCTGAAGAAACAGCACAGACTGAGCGCCTCGTGTTTCCCGGTCAGCCTGGACCGAGAGCTGCTGCCGCTGGACACGCTTACAGGTACTGATGGAGGCCAGGAGTGTGCCTATAACTGTGCTCCGACTACATCCTGATCAACAGCGCAGGCCTTAGATTAAGAATTGATGCTCCGTGTGGATTCTGGTCTTTCTCTTAATGAGCGGGATGCAGCGTGATGCATAATTTAGATCTCGGCAGATGCTCTGATTGTTGACCCTGCATCTCGATGACACGCTGTCTTCTGAGTCCGTGTCACGGTTCGGTCCAAGCCATGCTTTCCTGACACTGCTCTGATTTCACTGACATCTGATCAAAGCACCTTTCTAATCAGATTCAGTGATAAACAGGAGAATAACAGAATCGATGAAGGAAGCAGCTCAGTCATCGCACAGATGAATTCAGATCAAGTTTTGATATCTTCTGAAGCTGTGAGTCAGGTACGCAGTGATCAGTTACTGAGGGTTAAGACACAAAGCCCAGTTTCACAGACAGGGTTTAGACTAAACCAGGATTAGGCCATAGTTCAATGAAGTATCTTTTATAAACATGCTTAGAAAAAAAAAACAAAAAGGTGCTGATATGCTTTAAGATCAGTCACTGACGGTTTATTTCAGCTGAAACTGCTAAGATTTACATTTTAGTCTAGGACTGGGCTTAACCTTAACCCTGTGAAACGGGAATGGAAGCAAACCAAAAAAATGTAAATAAAAGCTGTAAATATGATTTCATGCACTTGGAATTGAGAAACATGCATTGCAAAAAATATTTTTCTTCCTTAGTATGTTTGTGTTGTTTTCTAATATCTACTATCTATAAATTCTGTTTCTCAATTTGGTGTGATTCACCTGCTGAGAAGAAATATAGAGCTGAGTATCATCAGCATAACAGTGGAAGCTAA
>JAUCMS010000097.1:1129560-1141556 GCA_032357445.1 Enteromius radiatus | reverse complement strand
GAAACACCATTACACCTATGGAGAGACCCCAGAACACATGGACACACTACAGGAGTGTGTGTGTGTGTGTGTGTGAGCAACAGATATAGCTGTGTCAGTTGATTACTCATCGATCAGCTGATGTAAACGACTGCAGTGTGTGTTGATCAGGAAGGATGTGTGTTTAATGTCTCAGGTGTGTTTGTAAATCGTTATAAATCATAAACAGCTGATTCTCACACAATATTCAGTGACACAGGGATTTATCAGTAATATTTCACCTGGGCTTGTGTGATTCCTGGGTCTATAATAATAATTATTATTAATAATAATAGCTGTAGTTGTTAGTTTAGAGGTTGGTTAAGGTTAGGTTAAGGGTTAGTGAATCCAGACTTGGTGCGTTTCTTCTCAACGGTCACATGTTCTTGTTACAAAACTACTAGTTTAATAAAACTGCTTTGGATTCATCTTCTTCTAAGAGTCTTTGTCTAAGTGTTTATGGACCTGTGTTATGAATGATGTGTGTTTGTTGTTAACAGGAGGTCAGTTTTATATTACTCTGTGGTTAGTGAAGCTGATGCCAGGTTTATAATCTGTGGAAATCTGTGATTAGTGCTCAGTAACACATGTAGCTGATTCGTATTTACTGATATGAAGACGTTTGTGTTGTTGACTGAAGGGTAAAAGAGTGAGAATCCCCGGTGATCTGTTTCTCAGACAGACCCAGTCATAACCTCAGTAATAAAGCCCCGTGATGCTGAGACCATCAGATAAGAGTCAGCAGATGAACTCTGAACCCATCCAGCATGTGACGTGACTGAAATCCTAATCATAACAACACACACCAGGTTCTGAACAGAAGGTGTGAAGAAGTGATCCGTCGTGATCAGCTCGTTATTGTGCAGAATTTACTGTTATCTAATTATTTTTAATATTTATAAGAACCGATGTTAACTGGTTGAGGTCTGATTAACCTCTCTCTCTGTCTAAACAGCTGGTCAGATGAGTCAAGGCATGCAACACTAATACAGCAGAAATATTGATAATAATGTAAGTGAAAGTCTGCTTGTGTGTGTTCATACAGCGCAGCTTCACAGAAACACAGTTCTGGAGATAAACTGCCCTTCAGAGGGATGCTGTGCTCTCAGAGGGGTTCGGATCAGTCCAGGTGATCGCTGCTGCAGGTTATTTCATTATCAGCATCAGTAAGAGTAGACGAGATGAGACTCAGCTCTGTTCAGATGATCGAGTGTCGTTGGGAAGGGTTAGATACTGAATTAATGTCCATTCTTGACTTTATTTTGCACACTTGTGCTGGTCTACAACACAAACACCTCATCGCTGAACTGGAACTTGTTTAATCATTTCCTCGGGAAGCTGTTTTGAATCAGTCTGTACTGTATGAAGCGCTATAGAAATACAACAGATACTCTCCCTGGCAGATATTGATCTGCATGTATTTCTCTCCTTTAGCAGCAGAAGAAACCGATCAACGTGTATTGGTGGTTTGTGGATGTGTCGGGGAAAGTTACTTTTAAAACTGTTGCATTACTCCCCCCAAAAAATAACTATTTACTGTTACTTTGTTACTTTTTACTGGGTACTGTGTAAATCTGGGCTTGGTTTTAATACTTTTACAAATATAAAGCTCTTTCCCAGTAAAAGGGAAGTGAATGTGTATCAGTCTGAAGGAGATGTAGATGAGGACAGATCTAACTAATCACATGAAGAATAAACACTATTCAGCAATAACTAGTACTGAACACAGATGTGTGATTTTGCTTATTAGCCTGATTGAACTGGGTCATCAGAGGTCAGCAGCAAAGACTGACAAAAGTGTTATTTGTCATCTTTAGCATATTTAACTATTGCAGATTTGTGTAATATTATTGATGCTGAGGAACACAGAATGTGTTTTTGAGTAAAAACGCTCTGCTCTTACTCCTGATGTCTCTCAACATGGCAACCCCAGAGCTGTCAATCAGAACAAATCACCGATGTCTCCTGCTAGATGAAGCAGTAATCTGGCTGGTGTAGTTTGTGATGTGTTCCTGAGCACGGTGTTTTTGATCTGGTCTCCAGACGTGGCTCCGGCCGAGCAGGAGAAGCTCTTCATCCAGAAGCTGCGTCAGTGCTGCGTTCTCTTCGACTTCCTGTCCGATCCGCTCAGCGACCTGAAATGGAAGGAGGTGAAGCGGGCGGCGCTGAGCGAGATGGTGGAGTACATCAACCACAATCGCAATGTCATCACGGAGCCCATTTACCCCGAGGTGGTGCACATGGTGAGTCAGGCCGGCTCTCAGGGGCCCGGGGCCACCCTCGCTCTCCTCAAGGCCGCTCCTTTGATCTCTGAGATCCAGACAACGCTCCCTCTGTTTCCCGCTCGAGTCGGCCGCGGTTCTTCTTGTGCTTTAGTGACACGGACTTCACATGCTTTTCTATTTAAAGCTTTAAAGACGTCTTATCAGACTGGAGCTTCACCTCAAACACAGTCTTTATCTGCTGTGTGTGTCTGCAGAGGAAGTCCTCTTAGGTTCAGGACAGTGTTTTCATGACAAAAAGGGTAACACTTTAGAAAAGATGACCTTTCCCTCAACAACACTTCATTTCCTGCTTGGTAATAGTTATTTAGTGTTATGTATGTATCTAGTGCAGTAGTTATTAGGGTTAGGATCTAGGACCTAGGATCAGGGATGTAGAATAAGGCATTAATATCTGCACTAATAAATGGCTATTATTCTAGTAATATACATACTAACACGCAACTAGTTAAGAGTTAGGGTTAGAATAAAGTGTACTAAATAAAATAAAGTGTTACTGGGAAAATAAATAAAGAAAGAAAAGAAAAGGGAAAAAAAAGAATGGACTGTGAAGGTAGATATCCGAAACTTTCATCTGTTTTATCTCCTGCTTTAATTTAAAATAAAGAGTTAAAGAGGGCAGAGCTTTGTTATGGGACTAAATGATGAATTATTCAGTAAGTACATGAAAAAAACCATAAGCACAATAATCACGCTCTTCTCACTTAAATATCGAAACATTATTAAATCACGAGGAATTGACTGGTATTTGATTGATTTAAGATATTAATTCTCTAAAAAAAAGTTAGTATTTGCCTTAAACAAGAAAATATTCAAAGAAACACAAGAGTATTGTTCTTAACCTGCGGCAAAAACCAAGATTTTATTTTTTAAAACAGAAAACAATATAGAATATCTTCAGTAAATTTGACTTGAACAGTAAATGAATTTGGATTCTAGGATGTTTAGATATTGTTCCAGAGCCGGGCTGGAGTACTGAGAGGAATCGAAGCGGTCAGGTTCAGGACCGATCTTCTTCACAATCATCTAAAGCACTAACCTTCACCAAATCTGTTTAACTTTTAATTCAGTTTTTAAGCCCGGGTGTCCACAGTGTGCACTGCAAAACAATGGTTTTCTCACCTAGTACTTTTGTCTTGTCTTTAGTAGAGATTCTTCAGATAAGATGTGTTTACTTGAAGATATTTTTGTTTTCTGAAAATGTTATCAAAATGTTGTTTTCAATCAATCAAAGATATCTTCTGTTGGGTTAGGAAAGTGATGTTGTTGTGATGGTCTGACCCTGATGAGGTTTGCGTGTGTCACACGGCTCTCGTTAGTGTCCGAGTGTGACGGCTGTGTGTGTGTGTGTGTGTGTGTAGTTTGCGGTGAACATGTTCAGGGCTCTGCCGCCTTCATCGAACCCGACGGGAGCAGAGTTTGACCCGGAGGAGGATGAACCCACTCTAGAAGCAGCATGGCCTCATCTTCAGGTGATTACATCATTCACAGCGCACTGACCTCCATCAGTATATTATTCTGATTTCTGAAGATCACGTGACACTGAAGACTAGAGTAATGATGGTGAACATCACACTTTAACACACATTCACACAGAACACAGCTGATTCACAGTAGAGTAATATTTGACTGTTTTTACTGTATTTTAATGAAATCATTTCAGCTTTGGTGAGGTTGTGAGATTTCTTTCTTTAATATAAAGGTGTTTGGCTGATTGACTCGTGTCTGTTTCTCACAGCTGGTGTACGAGTTCTTCCTGCGCTTTCTAGAGTCGCCCGACTTTCAGCCGAACATCGCAAAGAAATACATTGACCAGAAATTTGTGATGCAGGTAAAGATTTGATTATTTCCTCTAATAATGTGAGGTGTTGAGTATCAGACGAGTGAAGCGCTGTTTCTGAATGGACTTTCAGCTTCTGGAGCTGTTCGACAGCGAAGATCCTCGAGAGAGAGATTTCCTGAAGACCACGCTGCACCGAATATACGGGAAGTTTCTGGGGCTGCGAGCGTACATTAGAAAGCAAATTAATAACATATTTTACAGGTGAGCACAGCCTTCATTTCTTAAACTACAAAACATGATCTTCATCTTTAGTATTTTTCTCTTGTTTACTAGAATAAATATCTACAAATGACAGAATTAAGATGAGAAGTAAATTTATATATTTATATTGTAATATTCTAATGATAATATATATTGTTTTAAAAGATAAAAATATAAAATATATCTAAAGGTTGTTAGTTTTTGCTTAAAACAATCAGAAATATCTGCCAGTGGGGTTAAGAAAAATATTCTTTATTTAAAAGCTTTTTTTTCTTACCTCGCTGGAAGCAAAAATTAACTAAATGTTGATATTTGTTTCATAAAACAAGACATATCTTGAGTGATTTTACTTCTATAATTTGTAGAAATTAATACTGAAAACAAGACAGAGATCCTGAAGAAGAGGATGATTAGTGGAGCGTAGCAGGAAGAAGCGTTCGGTGTAAAGTGGTGTGTGTTGTGTGTGTTTTCAGGTTTATTTATGAGACGGAGCATCACAACGGAATCGCTGAGTTACTGGAGATCCTGGGAAGGTAAAGATCAGCGCTCCCTGTGCATGCTGGGATATCCTCTGGTTTCTGACAGCTGTGTGTCTTCTGTCCGACAGCATCATCAACGGCTTCGCTCTGCCGTTAAAAGAGGAGCACAAGATCTTCCTGCTGAAGGTGTTACTGCCGCTGCACAAGGTCAAGTCTCTGAGCGTCTATCACCCACAGGTCAGTCGCACGCTAACCTCTCTAACCTCTGCTCACTCTCACTGACCAGCTGGGTTAGTGTCGCTAACCGCGTCTGCTCTCGCTCCAGCTGGCGTACTGTGTGGTTCAGTTCCTGGAGAAGGACAGCACCCTCACTGAGCCGGTAAGAGTTCTCAACATTTAACACTGCATGGGTGATGCGGCTCCCAGTGACCCATGATGCTTTGCTCCTGCGCAGGTGGTCATGGCCCTCCTCAAGTACTGGCCCAAGACTCACAGCCCGAAGGAGGTGATGTTCCTGAACGAGCTGGAGGAGATCCTGGACGTGATCGAGCCGTCTGAGTTCGTGAAGGTCATGGAGCCGCTCTTCCGTCAGCTGGCCAAGTGTGTGTCCAGCCCTCACTTCCAGGTCAGGAGCCACGCCTCTCTGGATCTCCTGCATGTTACGTGCATGTGCTGTACTCGACTGAAACGAGCCGTGTAAAACAACGATAAAACAACACACGCTTAATAAAAATAGAATCTAATGAACCCTCAAGAACGGTGTGAATAAAACCGAATTCATACAGAGCGCTGAAGAGAAATATAAGATGCTCTAAAACTGAAAACGTTCATTTGCTCTGTCTACGTCACAGGCAGCGATGCCAAGTCTGTAGTTTTCCCACAGATTCAGGCTACTTCAATAACAATTGCCCCCGATCTGATTATAAAGCGCTTTCTGATTCTGATTCTGATTCAATAATCGGATATTTACTGAAATATGAGTCGTGCCAGATTAACCTGCTTTTGTTTTTCTAGACTCGGTTTTAAGGGTTAAATTAAATTTAATCAAAAAGTATGTCTACTTAATTGAAATTGTGAAACTTACAATAATAAACAGCACTTTATTATAATTAAATAATTTAAGGCCCTATGAAATATGTTTTTCCCCCAAATTTTCTTTTCCATTAATTTCCTGGATTCCATTGATTCCATTGATAACATAATTAAATTTTTATGGTTTTATTAAATATTAATAATCAAATCCATCTGTAATGAAATTATATATATATATATATATAAAATCAAGAAATAGCAGTAGTAGTGCTATTATTACATTAAGTAATATTTCGGTCATGGTTAGTTTAAGTTTAAAAGGGACTTTTATTTTGAAGGGTTACTACGAAAACCTTTAGCTTGTTTATAACATACCAATATTTTTACTCAAAACTGGTCAAATGTTGATGAAGTAGCCAGTCTAGAGATCATATTGATATATTTGGGTATGTTTAGTAAAATAACCAGAACAGGATTCAGACTGAACGGTATTTCTGCAGATTGATATCACTGAACTGACCTGCTGTAACTCCATGAGATTCTGCACAGTACAGTAAATCCTGCTTTTATCATTGGATTCCAGGATTCTGTTGACATCATGGAAATCATAGGGCCTTAGGAACAATATGATCTTATTTAAATGAATGACTTAGTCTGATTTTATCAGCTGAAGTGTGTAATATCACAGATTTTGTTACTAACTACAGTTTCTGTTGTTATTTGGAAACAGTAACAGACTACACTGTAAAAAATGACCGTGATTTTAACAGTAAAAAGCTGTTAAATGGTTAATGGTAAAATCCTGTAAAATTTACAGTGAAAAACTGATATTCCCAGAATTCAAATTCAGTTTGAATTTGATGTTTTTCTTTGAAATAACGATGTTTTTTTGTATCAGCTCTGTTTATTAGGGTTGTGTGTTAGAGTTGTATATCTGAGTGTGATGAGTCGTCATGATGGTGTTTAGTGTTTGTGTGAATGACTCGGAGCTCCTTCTATACTGTATATGTTCATATTTAAACGCTTTGGTTCATCATGTGACCTGTGTTTGGTGTTTATCAGGATATTTCAAAGATACTAAACAGATTTCAGTGCTTTAATAGGCTGGTATGATAACATTAAATCAGTTCATCAAATTACGGTATTTAACTGTAAATTAACCACAGTATTTACAGTCAAATTTCGGCCACCACAGCTGCAGTTTTTTACTGTAAATGTTCCAGATTTGTTTTACAGTGTACAGCTTCTGAGTAATCTCTGTTGAGCGCTGACGTGTTCCTCTGACAGGTGGCGGAGAGAGCGCTCTATTACTGGAATAACGAGTACATCATGAGTCTCATCAGCGATAACGCAGCTAAGATCTTACCCATCATGTTCCCGGCGCTTTACCGTAACTCCAAGAGCCACTGGAACAAGTAAGAGTGGTGTTTAACGCCGTTTGAGCAGCTCCTGACCTCTCCAGACCTTCTGCTCTGACCGTATGAATCCTCTTCTCTGACCGCAGGACCATCCACGGCTTGATCTACAACGCACTGAAGCTCTTCATGGAGATGAACCAGAAGCTGTTTGACGACTGCACACAGCAGTTCAGAGCCGAGAAGAACAAGTGAGTAAATCCGGTTCAGCAGAAGGTCAAGGCTTCGTGTGTGATGATAACCCTGACCTCCTGCTTCCAGAGAGAAGGCCAAGCTGAAGGAGCGAGAGGAGGCCTGGATGAAGATCGAGAGTCTGGCCAAGTCCAACCCGCAGGTGAGCGTCTGTGTGACCTCTGACCCTCAGCAGGAGTCTCCATCTGATGACTCTCTTTAACGTTCATGTCTCTATCTGTCTTTCTGTTACTTTCTTTTCCACTGTAGTACGTTTTGTATGTTGATCCGTCTGGACTAAACAGTCCCGTAGAAATGGAGACTGATGGTCCCTTTATAGAAGATGTTCAGATGTTAAAAAAGACAGTTCAGGCCAGAGCCATTCAGGTAATTCAGAGAACTGAACAGAGCATCATCATCATCATCATCATCATCACCATGGGCAGATCCTTTCTCCTCTCCATCTCCACCTGAACCAAGCGTGTGTTAGAAATCCTTCCCATTGTGCTCTAGAAGCTTCTCGAAGAGTCATCACGAGAGTCAAGACCATCACGTTTCCTCACAAGCTTCCTCAGATAAACCAATCTTCACCTCAGATCTAGAGCCTTCATATGACAACAGCTCAAAAACAGGTCGAATCTGTCTCAGTGAAGTCTCCGTATCTCTGGGACGATTACAAAACACACCAGAATCCAAGATGTAGTAGAGAAATCTTTAATACTTCTTGAGTTACAGACAAGCAGAGTTTGGGAAACAAGACAATGATAGATGACCTGAACAAATCACCTCGTCTCGTTTTCCTGAAAATATCATCCAAATTCTGTTAAAAAATATCTACCGGTGAATTAACAATAATCTTAATTCAAAGACTAAACCAGATTATTTTTCTTAACCCATTGGCAGACATTTTTACTTGTTTTCAGCAAAAACTAACAACATTTGGCTGATATTTTCAGGAAACATGATAAAATATGGTGTATATAATACCATACCTCATCTTACTTGTGAAGTGAACACATCTGAACTCCAGAATCTAGATATTAATAGAAAACAAGACCGAAAAACTAAAGATGAAACTAACTTTTTGTTGTGTAGAAACAAGACTTTTCTAGTTTCATTGTTTGTTCTCCGGCTGGTTTCAGAACAGTATCTCTGGAACTGATCCGGACACAAAAGAAAAGTTTAGGAGCAAGAATCTATTAAGAGTTGGAGACGTCTTTCATATTTCTTGAGTTGAGCACAGATTTGTGGAAGTCAACAGAGCTTTTAATCTCTGTGTGAAAATAACTCCATCTTTCTGAAGACATCTTCTCCAGATCTCAGGTGGTGATCATCATCTTGACCTTCTCTACAGAACTGTGGGTTACTCAGACAGGGCTTTTAATGTTTGTCTTTCTTCTTCATCTGTGTATCCCATTCACCAGAGAAATCATCTGATCCTGGTTTAGCTTGACACAGAAGAACAGCAGTGCTGGGAAATAACTAGTTACATGTGATTGAACTACAGAATAGGACACATGCTTATCCTGGAACTGATTTACTTCCTGTTTGGGTTATGGATATGTTTTATTTTTTAAGATGAAATCTTTTTTTCTCCTAGCTGTGTTAGAGGCCAGTGATTCCTAACATAATTGTGTGTGTGTGTGTGTCCCTCTCTCTATCTCTCTCTCTCTGTGTGTGTGTCTCTCTCTCTCTCTCTCTCTCTCTCTCTCTCTCTCTCTCTGTGTGTGTCTCTCTCTCTCTCTCTCTCTCTCTCTCTCTCTCTCTCTGTGTGTGTGTGTCTCTCTCTCTCTGTCTCTCTGTGTGAGCAGCGCTGTATCCGCTCGTCCAGCTCCTCCTGTACCGTCTGTAAGCAGCTCTTCAGGACACACAGAGAGTTTGTGGAGCACATGCAGTCGACGGAGCACAAGCAGCGAGTCCAGCAGGTGATGATCAGATGATGATGATGTCGTGTCATTAATACGGTGAATTAGAATCGATCGTTCACTCTTGAAATACACTGAAAAGTGTTGGGGACAGACGTTTTGCTTCCAAAACCATGCAAACTCATTTTAGATTTGCTTACATACATACTTTACTCTTTACTTCAAAAACGATGGGAAAAGTGGTTTTAGGTCAGCGTTGTCATCTAAACAGCCAATATTTGACCGGATATATTTAATCTTGTTCTTTGTAAAGCATTGCAACAGTGTAATGCATAATAAATATACACAGCACACACAGACATATAATAAACAAAACCTTTTATTTTGGAGGTGATTAATCATTTGACAGCTCTCCATAAAATCTCTAAAGTAGCTGTAATCTGTGTTCAGCTGTGGAAGGACTCGGATCAGATCAACACGGACATGTTTCTGGGTGAAGAGGACGGTGAGGGCAGTGATGACGAGAGAGAGGAAGAGGAGAACGGGAAGGTGAGTGTGTGTGTGTGTGTGAGTGAGAGTGTGTGTGAGTGTCTGTCTGACTGTGTGTGTGTCTGCTGCAGGAGGGCTTGGCTGCACAGATGGAGGTGACTTTGGAGGATCTGACTGAAGACGAGGAGTTTGACCCGGACACGGTGTACGGTGGGTCATCAGGGTTTACGAGAACTACTAGCAGCCTTGATGAGAAGACACTTCGTCTTCATGTGTTTGAGTGATTTGTTTTCTGGAGCTCAGCAGCACAGGTGTATTGATAACAGTAGACAGCAATAACCTGTATGAGTCAGAGGTTCTGATATATTTATTAGCAGGTAATTTACTAAATATCTTCATGGATCATGATCTTTATATAATATCCTAATGATTTTTGGCATAAAAGAAACATTTTGCCCCATACAGTGTATAGTTGTGTATAGTTTCTGTGCTCCAGAGACACACGTATGTCAGTATGATTTCAGTCATCCTCCTCTGAAGAGCTTTATGTGTGCTGTCTGTGGCAGGCTCTAGTTTCGTGGTGCCCGTGGCTGGGTTTCTCTGTCGTCTGTGTAATCAGTTCTATCACTTCGAGTCTTCGGCTCGACACACACACTGCAAGACGCTCAAACACTTCCAGAGTCTCAAGGTACCTTCAAGATGCAGACACAGAACTCTGTAGCTTTCTTTTACTGTTTAAAAGTGAAATAAATATGCGTTTGTTGTATGTATTAATAAATAATTACTAATGCTATGCATTTATTAAATACTGCAGTTCATAAATTTGATACGTGCATGTATACCTTTAAGATAAATGTTGTTATGTTAAATATATATATATATATGTTAATACATCTTCACAATATTCACTGCATGTGTGTATATATATATATATATACATAATAAATAAACAGTGCACATACTTTTATTTTGAATGCAGTTGTTTGACAGGACTAGTTTTAGTTAACAATAACACTGTTTTATATATCCTATTTTACATCATTTTATGGAAACAAAAAGGTTTGTAAATAGTGTTTCCTATAGACTCATTATTTAAATCAGCTTCCTCATAACTAATGAACTATTAGGATAAATGTATTGAGTTTGGGAGGTGTTTAAAGCGCAGCAGGTGTTGATGATGGTGTGTTTTGTGTCTCTGCAGCGTTACAAAGCCTTAAAGAAGCACGAAGACTCCGGCTCAACCTCAGCAGAACCAGCAGATCAGATCACTCTCCTCCCAGAACCAGCCTCACCTCCCAGCAGCAGCCCACAGGAAGTCCAGCCGCTCGCACAGGAAGAAGCCGCAGCTATGGAGCCTGAGCCAGAGCTGGAGCCCGAGGTGAAGAGCGCTCGGGGCCGGGGCAGGAATCCTGCTAAGAGACGAGGACGAGGAGCAAAACGACGCTAAGACACTCAGAACTGTGTCCGCCTCAGAGGACCTGAGTGAAAGCACCCGGCGGGTTCGTGCCACAGATCCAGCCTCTGACCTGTTTGTACAGTCCTGAGCACACGGCCCTCAGACGCAGGGAATGATGGGATACAGTGCTGGAGAGCGTGACTCTGAACGGTTCACATCCATCAAAACATGTTCATCTCAGAGCTCAGCCCAAAACCACACGCCATGTGTCTCACTCCTACACACACACACACACACACACACACACACGCTGAGAAAAAATACTCAGATTTCAGTCTAGTTTTTGATTGAAGCAAGCAAACATCTGCCAGTGGTGCGAGTACAATAATGTTCATTCATGGAAAAAAAACTAGAATATTTTGACTTTTTTAAACGACAATTTTTACTTGTCTAGAAAATTCTTCTTGATTTATATATATACAAATAATTAGATTTATATGTAATATATTATAATATCCTGAAACAGTCTTTTAGGACCATTATTTCATTGTCATTTAATGAAAATTAATGAGTTTTTTAATGATAGTTGCAAACCTGTAATGTAAAAAAATCACCTCTTTACCGCGAAGCAGAAATGGCATCGCTGCAAAAGTTTCATGCGGTTTTTAATCTTAAAAGATTACTAAAATAGAATGATTTTGCATCACAGTAATGTTAGCTTTTATCTGGTGTGTGTGTGTGTGTGAGAGAGAGAGAGAGAGAGAGTGAGTGTGTATGAGTGAGGGTGTGTGTGTTTGTGTCTGTG
>JAUCMS010000097.1:1105693-1129460 GCA_032357445.1 Enteromius radiatus | reverse complement strand
TATTTTTTTTTTCCTTCTTATTTTATGGCAGGACTAAGGAAATCAAACAATGTGTGGAAGAAATACTGTTTTTGACAGCACTCGTGATTTATAGATATTGTGAAGCGGGTTAAATGCGTTTGGCGGCGCTACTGAGCTGAAACGCGTCAATAACTGCCAGCAAAGAAGAAGCGGTGGTGCTGCGCATGCGCGGACGTCAGACAGCCAAAATGGCGGCGAGTAACGGCGGAGGAATGGAGGTAGATGCGACAGGTGAGAAAATCACGCTTTAGCGCCGCCGAACTCTCTTTATTATGACAGATCCACTTCACTAAGCATAAAAACGACAGACGATCACTAGATCACTGAGATCACAGATCATCTCGAGCTGTTACAGACTGACTGATTCTGCCTCGGTCTTGATTTTGATTGGTTGGGAAAGCTAATAAGTACCGCCTCCTCGGCGGATTCTGATTTGTGATTGGCTGCGGCTCAAATCTGCTGCAGTTTGTATTTCTGACAATAACAACACGAACGGTGTTTCTGCTTTAGTTGAACACTTGCGGGCTCTAGGCGATATTTTCTGGGTGTTTATCGTGTAACATGACTTTATTATCTGAAGGTTGAATGTAATTGTTCTGTATTAGACTCATTAGAATGTGTCCAAATGCAAGGATCCGAGTGAGTTCGCCTCAGTGTGTATAAACCAGCCTGTCAAACTAACGAGTGAAATTATTTCAGAATAAACATGGTAGTATTACTGTAGCTGCTTCCGGTGTCTTTTTAATCATCACAGACCGTTTCTCACAGCCGTCATTTCAGCTCAACATAGCTGCGTTTTGCTAACGTTCTCATTAAGTTATAAAAACGTTATTTTTAAAACATTAATGTTCGTGTAACCTAACCCTAAGCCTAATTTTTCAGATATTTTTTTTTAAATTAAGGCAATGTTACGTTTTATAATCTTGCAAAATATTTCAATGCTACGTTTGAATATTGTATGAAGTAGTGGCTAATAAATAAAACTACAGGAACACTGTAAACCATGTTTAGAGAACGTTATTAAAGACCAGATAGCTTTGAGCAGAAGTTTTGTCACTGGAAGAATATTTGTTCATAACTTTGAGAGAACAAAGCCAGAGTCATACACACATCTGTGTCTCTGGAGCACAAACACAGCCATAACTAAACACACACAACAATACACTGAATGGATCTAACTCATCTAATTTATATGCTAAAAATCATTAGTATATTAAGTAAAGATCATGTTCCATGACGATATTTTGTAAATTTACTACTGTAAATATATCAACTTCTTTTTTGATTGGTAATATACATTGCTAAGAACTTCATTTGGACAACTCTCTCTCGCTGTGTCTCTCTCTCTCTCTCTCTGTGTGTGTCTCTCTCTCTCTCTCTCTCTCTCTCTCTGTGTGTGTGTCTCTCTCTCTCTCTCTCTCTCTGTGTGTGTGTCTCTCTCTCTCTCTCTCTCTCTCTGTGTGTGTGTGTGTGTGCAGATGTCGAGGGAGCAGAGGAAGGAGCGTCCTCTGGTCAGGCGTAAATCTGATCTTCCTCAGGACTCCTTCACCACCAAAGCCTTGGAGACGCACCGGCGCGCTGAAGAGATGCTGACCAACCACGACTAGCTCAGGGCTTGGTCTGGAGGCTCTTCTGGACTCTCGCTGTGGTCCGGACACTCGGTGAAGGAGAACACGGCCGGAGCGGAGCGCTTTCTTTGCGTTTCAGATTTGTGTTTATTTTCAGGGACGGTTGCCAGTGCCAATACTGTCACGCTGACTAGCTTCCATAGTTTTATTTCTATGTTTATCGCTTGAGCTAATGTGGTGTTTCAGAGCACGTCTGTCAGGTGTTCTCTCTGTGTGTCGCTCGGATCGGTTCACTTCTGTGCCATAGACGGTTTGTTTGGACGTGGTGTCTCCGCTCGTTGTGCTCTCACTGCTTCAAACAATGGTACGGTTTCTCCATCGGATCGACGGCTGAATGTCACCAACATTCCCGGATCAGTTCCTCTGATCTCAGACTGGACGCTCCAGAAGGACCTCAGTGCCTTCCAGCGGCCTTCGGTCCGTTCGGATGAGTCCAGATCCATACGCAGCGGTGTGATGCCGACGCTTCGATTGTTCATCTCCATCCGGATGTTTCCTCTTATTTTATTGAACTACCTAGAAGCACTTCCTGAAAACTTGAAAACTCTACTGCGTGTGTGTGTGTGTGTGTGTGTGCGTGCGTGTGTGTGTGTGTGTGTGTGTGCGTGTGTGTGCGAGAGAGAGAGAATCAGTCGCATGCTTACAGTCATTTCTGTACTGTTGTTTGAACTCCTGTATGTTTAATCGCTGCATTTTGTTCATTTCTTTTCACCTATAATAATTCATTCAGTATGTGAGTATATAAATGTTGATGTATAAAACCTGCTTTTGTCTGGGCTTCTTTTCCACACACACACACACACACACACACTCCACTGAAGAGGTTATGTTTAGATCGTCTTTAACTGTGTAGCTGTTAAAACTAATTATTGATTGAGAAGGACAGAATTATTTCTCTAGCCTATTGGTTTAGGAGTGGACTCATACGAGCAGTGCTGGGGAAGGGTGCTTTCCTTCCTCTGAGGAGTGTTTGTAGCTGTAGCTTGTGTTTCTGTCTTTCATTCTCTGTTGTTTAAACCAACTCCCTCAATATTTCCTATAGTATATATCAAATTTATATATCTTTTAATCTAAACCCGGTTAGCTTGTCATTCGCGTCTTCACTCGCGCTATTCTTGCGGATATTACTGTTTTCTATTATTGTCTTCTTTTATTCTTTCTCAAGTTTATCAAACAACAGTGATAAGTGAATAATGTGCATGTACAGCTTGCAGGGATATTAGGGAGGGACACTGATCACCAACCAAAGCGACACCAGCGCCGGAGTATGTTGCTGCCAACAACAACTGCTACTTTTTAAAAAATATTTTCTTTATCACTCATTAACTTTGCTGTGTTCTGATGACACTGGACACAAATCGTGTATACAACGTTTAACGTCATCTCTGTACTGTTTATAAACGTAATAAAAAAGGAGATTAATGACTGCAAATTGTACACCACTAAGTCGCAATTTTATGCTATGTTCACAATTAGTACCAACTTCAAATATAATCACATAAAATTGACAAGTATAATCTATAAATATAATATTCTGGTATAGGCTTATGTCATTCTGAGCTTTTATTTTTGAAGCTTGTAAGTTTTTATTTTTAATTCAGCTAACTATACAATGTGTCAATAGATTAGCTCACAATATCAGACTATATACAATATTGTTTTCAGGAGATGAAGTTTTAACTGCCTATTATTTTCAGTAAATCAACAATAACAAAATATGGGAAAATACTATTCTAATCACACATTGCAAAATAATGCAGGATTGTTTTCAAATGTTTTAACTAGTGCTGTCAGTAATGATTATTTTGTTAATCATATGCTAAAGATTTTATTCATGTATGTTTTGTAATAAAGATAAGTGAAAATAGCTTTTCGTACAAATTAAATAGGCTACATGTAATGATCAGGCAATAATAACTGGTTGAAAGTAAGTATCAAAAGTAAGTAGTCATATTGTTTTACAGATAATTACTATTAAAATACATTAGGACATGTATAAACAATAAAATTGTGTGTTATAGACTAAGAAATTCCAGCAGACGGCGCCAGCGGCCTGACGATTTTTGTAAACTTTGCATTACGAGTAAACGTCTAGGTTACGTAGGTAACCCTCGTTCCCTGAAGGAGGGAACAGAGACATTACATATGGGAACTCGCATGACAGACCAATCGCCTTCGAGTATTAATAAAAGGCCAATGAATATTGGCGTGCACAGATTCCTTCCAGGTGCACCTCATCACTACATGAGTATAAGAGGTTTTCGCTGAGGAGCCGAGCCAGCGTCAGCACGACCCAGGGTCGTGGCAAGGGATGTTCCCCTTCAGTCAAGAAACTACGACATTATATAAGAGGCCACGACCCTGAGCCGCGTTACGCACAGACCCCTGTACCGACATGCATGCGTGCCAGCAGAGAAGTCTGCACGTCACCTTCCCAACGCCCTGGAGGTCGATTAAGGGGACCCGCAGGGATGCCAGTGGTACTGAAGCATGGGTGTGTGGGGGGGGGGGGAACATGTAGCACATTTGCAGTCTTTACATGTGGAACTTGACTAATTCAATATATCGATAAGTTATGGATATATGAAGGGAAACACGGCCTTCTGGATGACCGTGGAATATTGAGATTTGTAGCCACAACCTACTGAAGGAGAAGGAGACCCAGGAGGAACGCAGTCAGAGACTACCCCGCATCCAGTCCTGACCCAGGTTCGCTCGTGGGGAACACTCTGGGAGAACGGCGCATGGATCCCATAGGAATGGCACAGCAAGCCGCCACCAGCCTCCTGCTCACCTGCTGTCTAACTTAAGACACGGGAGGACACAGCCTCTACGTGAAGGTCGTAGAACCTTGCAAAGGTATTGGGTGTCGCTCGGCCTGCAGCCCTACAGATATCTGCTAGAGAGGCGCCGTGAGCCAACGCATAAGGGCAAGAACACTCCTTGAGTAGTGGCCCTCAGTCCTAAGCGGCACGGCTCTCCCTGGTACAGATAATCCAGGGAGATGGCATCAACCACCCAATGGGCCAACCTCTGTTTAGAGACAGCACTCGTCATCTGCTGACCTCCATAGCAGACAAGAGCTACTCGGAGCATCCAAAGCTCCAGGTGAGGTCCACATATATTTCAGGACACAGCAACTCGGGTCCGGGTCTGCCTCCTCCTGGGGCAGAGCTTGCAGGTTCACTACCTGATCGGTGTGGTAGGAATCTTGGGCACAGGGCCGGGGTCTTAGGTTAACGTGAAAACAACCTGCCCTATTTTCCAAGCACGTTTCATCAAAAGAGAAGGCTTATAGGTCCCCCTACCCTCTGATGGAGGCCAGCGCAGTCAGGAGCGCTGTCTTGTGCGAGTGGCTCGAATGGGGCCTGCCGCAGGCCACGAAGGGCGGCTGCAAGGTCCCAAGAGGGACAGGACGTGGTCTAGGAGGGGTTAACCCGTCTCGCACCTCAGAAGAACCTCATGACCATTTGGTGCTTCCAAGGAATCACTGCATCGTGGTACACATGCGATGGCAGCAACGCTCACTTTAAGAGTTGAAGGGGACAACCTGCGCTCCAACTTCTCCTACAGGAAGGAAAGCACCACTATAATCGTCCATCTCTGTGGGTCCTCTTTTTTTTTTTCGAGAGGAGCACCAGTTGACGAACAGACCCCACCTCAGTGCATAGGCCTGCCTCATGACTGAGCGATAGTATCTATCACTGCCCTTTGTGAACAGCCGGAAAGGTCTGACGCGTCCACGTTCAAGAACCAGACGCTGCTGCAACTATTTCTGAGAACCGCTCCCAAACATTAGATTTAGCAGCCTGACCTTTTTATCTTTTAATGATGTAAATTCCTGACCTCAATTTCTCCCGCACCTCGTCTTCTATCTTCACTTTTATTTCTTTGTTTTTGTTGTGACTGGCAGCAGTGGCGGCTTGGCGCTTTCGTGACTTGTCACGTGACATGACCTTATCAAAGAACTTAATAAAATATAGTATATAAATAATATAGGCTATAGAGGGATATGTAATTTTATTTTTAATGACCCGCCCCGCAAATAAAGTGACAATTTCTTTACCCGCCCCATCCGCGGGTTACGAGATGACCCGCGCATCACTCTGTTCTCCTATTTGATAACAATCTGTATTGTTTAAAGCGCTATATAAATAAAAGTGATTAATCCATTAATTGATTGATACCCTGCTGAAAAAAACAGCATAATTTCACTCATAATTTCATAAACACAGAGATAGGAGAGCTGTCAGCGAATTACGGGTAAATGTGAAAGTAATCAAAAATAACTGAGTAATTTGATTTCATAACTCATGTTACTGGTGATGCTTGACCCTCAACCCTGCAGATGAATGTGTTTGATACACGCATATATATATACATATATTATATGTACAAAATCAGAAAAGCCGAGGAGCTAATAAACATTCTGGTATAGTAGTCTTTCCTGAAGGTCAGTGTTGTGTGAACACATAAAGAATAAAGAGCTGATGGATCATGTGAATGTAATCTAGTTTATCGGTTCATCTGTGTGTTTCATACTAACAAGCACTCATTGCTTTAGTAGTCCAGACCTGTTTTGACCACTAGAGGACTTCATCTGCTCAGGATGCAACTATAAACCCCCTGAACCCTGATCTAAGTATTTAAATCAGCGAGTCACTCTGTGTTCGTTTGTTCGGGTCATTACTCATGCTTTTACAGCGATGGTTCATCTAAAACCAGCATTCCCTGTCCTCGTGTTGCTCCAGAGCTGTGTGAACTTCTTCAACACCAAGAAGCAGAAGAAACAGCTGCTGGGAACCATTTACATCCCGAGTATAAGACTAAATATGTGGATCAGACGCTGTGTTTAAGAGAAGACAGCATCAGCTCTGAGGGAGAAGAGATGATGACTGGATCTGGGTGAACTCTCTCTTTAATATGTCAACCAGATTTAGAGGTTAATTGAAGTGATTTTTAGAACTGCACTGATCTGAACTAAGTCTAATGCCTGAAATGACCGATGTGTTTCAGAAACACGCCTGACCTCTGTGAAAATCCGCTTCCACGTGCCTGATGGATTACTTCCTGTCTGGCATCAGAGCACTTAATGAAACATCACTACAGCCCTTCGTCTGCTGTCTTACAGAAACACATTAAATCAGTCCATCCGATCCCACAGAAGCAGACAGATTTACCCTAGCGCTGACAGACGGGCTCCAGAGAGGGTCCGCTGGTATTACACACATCTAGAAAAACATACGTGTGAAATATACGATTAAAAAGGTTTCTGTTTATTATTATTTTAATATGCGTGTACCGACGTTCACTTGCAGGTGAAGGTTTGAAGGGGCGGGTCCTTTAAAGTTTGTCAGTCATCAGACGCTGTTTTGATTGGCTAACGTCACTTCATAGACCACCAACGAATCGCTGCAGCACGTGAGGAGCTTTACTGGAATATCAACTCAGTTTGTGGCGCAGCTGCTGTCAGATCAGTCGGGCTGCTTCGTCTTTCAATAAAAGAGTGTTTGTGATCTCTGGTGATTAATAATAAACTCATTTCTGACGCTGGGATCCTTCTGAAGGCGGTACAGACGCGGGAGCGAGCGGGTCAAATAAAAATATGTAATATAACACGCTTAGAGCTTCCCATATTTCCTCCTAAATTGTACCCTGACGTAAAATATCTCAATTATTTACCATAAGTAAGTAACACTGGTAAACGAATTTTTTTGTGTTTTTTTTTGTAAAAGTGCAAATTGTGTTTTACAGCTGCGGGGAGGATAATGTGTAATGACTGAATTAACTTCTATATTTATTAAAAACCGTGTTTGATCACACCGATAGGAAAACTGGGTTAGGGTTAGGGTTAGATATTACACTAAAAATACAACCGTCAACATATTACAAAACTGTTACTTTATTGTAACATATGCCATAAAATGGTTATATTAGTGGAACCAGCATTACAACATCAACATTGTAACTTAATTTGTAACTTTTGAACTTTATATTTAGTACAGTATTCACTGCAGTATTTTAAAGCAGCCTTCACTAATAACTGAAATACAGTAGTCCATTTACACTGGAAAAGCTTATTAATATGTTCATGAACTGTACCCACCGGTCACTATTGTTACCATCAACACGTTTATTCATTTTAAAGACATTAAATATAACCTGAACCAAAACACTTGTATGTTAATATGTCCTTTTTTTTAATCTGGAAGAATTTGATTGAATATAAAACACCAATAAAAAGCCAGAAAGCATGGAACAGTTGTAAAGGGCAACTATATATATATATACCCATTTAGCATCATCGATAACTCTTTATATATCATATATCGTCATCACTAGTTTGCTGCAAATCTTTCCTCCGATCATGACGTTTCTGTGGAGGAAATGAAGGCAGCGCTGATCTGCTTTAGAAGCGCTCGTTTCATGTGCTGTGACCTGGATGCAGGAAAGTCATGGATTAGTTACCCATGATCCTCTGGTTCCTCCCACGCACTGGTCTCAGAGCCGTAAGTGGGTCACGATTGGTCATCTGAGGTACGAGACGCTGAGGAGCTTCATCTGATCAACATCTCTAACCCACGCAGGAAAAACACTTAACAGGTTACAGATTACAAATCGAATAAAGAGTGGAACTATTTCAGTTCCTTTATTAAAATACTGATTACTTCTCTAGATTTGTAACAAACGTGATTAAGAAGCAGGAATCAGCTCACAGCAGAACCCTTCATCACTTGGGTTAAGATGAGAATCATTTATCCTTCTGAGGGTGAACAGATTTAACATCAGAAGAAATAATTGAATTTATTAAATGATGTAACTAATTACTCCACCGCACTGCTTATTTAAAATATTTTTTAAAATGTAACTTATTTTATCTCACCTCGGTCAAGGCAACATTACTCTTTTTTTTATTTAAATGATGACAAAAAAGTATCATTTTAATCATTTTGAAATGTAATCACAGGAAATGTAATAATAAGAAAATGTAAAATATATGATTACAAATATATAATCTCTCAATGACACAAAATGAACCGAACTAGTGAGGAACTGCACTTAAATACATAAATCATTTTTCTCCAGAAATATTTGTTAAGATATGTTTCATCTTCCTCTGAGGAACAGGTTAGAGTTTGCGGCGTGTGTGTGTGTGTGATTCTCAGCTCTCAGTGGGCCCCAGAGGTCATCACCGGGTCATCGTGTTCTCTGTGGACGAACAGCACGGGCAAATCAGCCCTTAATGAAGCGTGACCTCTGACCTGTCCAATCAAGAGAGAGCGAGGCTAACTGCTCTTCCTGGCTCCGGCCGGACAGAACACAGAACAGAGCTGCACTGAAGCGGCTGACCGGCGTCCCTTCACACGCTCGAGGAAAGAAAACACTTTTACTGAACTCAGAGGAACATCACACAAGTGGAATTTCACACTTCTGAAGGACGTCTTGGACTTTGGTTTTCATGTAACGTGTGTCTGTGCCGTGAGGAATAATCACTGATCAATCTTCCTTCTGTGACTCTGTCTAATTAATAATTAATAGCACTGGTGGAAAAAAGCCCGCATCACAGAAGAAGTGCTTTTCTAATCTTTTTCAGTCAGAAGTTGCTACTTGAATTAAAGTAGAAGCTTACTCCAGTACTCTTTTTTTTTTTTTTTTGCAGTGAGATCATGTTGGTGGAGGAGCTGACGGAGCTGAAGTGTTTCTGTCTGCAGGTGGTGCTGTGGAGGAGGTGACGGAGCACGGGAGTCTGACTCCAGTCCGACTTTAATGAAGTGTATGTTGCTTTGGTTAAAGAAATACTCACATCAGTTAACATCTGGAGAAGACTAAAGATTAAGATGATTTGCTCAGATCAAGCTCTAATTCTCCTGTCTTCTCCAGATGTTAACTGATGTTTTTATCAGACTCTCATTCTGACGGCACCCATTCACTTCCATTACTGAGACACTGACATGTTCGTTTTTGTGTATTTCTAAATCTAGTCTCATCGAGGCAATACATCATTTCTAACACTATTATAGAGAAACACTAGTTTATCGTCGGCCGAACATGATTTTTGGGTTCCACTGAGAAACAGCTGGTCATGTGACCTCCTCCTCGAGACGACCTGTATTTACACAAAGACTCAAAACATGCTTTCCTTGTATGTGGCATTTTAATTGGGAAAGATGCCTGAGGTCACTTTTGAAGTCCAGCGTTTCTGGAAGAGCAGCTTATGCGGAAACGATGATCTGATTACTCTGTTTAGCGTCACATCAGCGTCATGCCTTTCATTGTGTTTTCATAAAGTGGGCATCCGTTGGCAGAGCTCGTTCTCAGATAAATGATGTTTAATAATGTGGAAGCGGTGATGACCTCAGAGCCCAGGGCTTTAGCGCTCATGCGGATTCTCACCGGAGAAGTGCATGATGGGAGTAATATGTTAAAACGCTGAAGCGGTTCCCTGGCAGCGCTGGTCACGTATGACCTCAAACCCTGAATATAAAGCGCTGCGAGATCTTCCAGATGGTCTGTATTACACTGAAACCTGCAGGAAGTGCACGATTATCTCAGAAACGACACAGATCTCACACAGAATGCACTGATGCACTGCTGTAAAGTGGATTTGGTGAGACGTGTGTGTGTGTGTGTGTGATCAGGGGTGATTTCAGGTCACACTGATGGACATCATCCAGCTCCGTGACAAACACAAGAAGAGCAGATCAAACTCTTCCTCCAATAAAAGAGCAAGCTAGTCACTAATCTGTAGAGTTCTTCACAGAAAACAGTAACCAAGCAACTGGAAAAGACATTTTGCGTTTGATGGTGAGATGCGCAGCAAGAAATACTTGCTTTTCATGATACTGCACCACAGTGTTTTCCCATGAACTACAACAATACTGCTGATTGTGTTCTTCACGTCCTCAGCTAATGCTCAGCTTCTCATGAAAGGCTTTCTTGAGACGTTTCATTTAGCAGCCCTTCTTTGACACGTCCAGTTATTAAATAGACAATAAGACACTTTGAAGAAGGCTGGTAATCAGCTGCTGGACCTCACTGAATAAACACAGATCAATCAGCAGCAGATCGGTGAAGATCTGGAGCATAAGGGGCCATTTATACAGTATAAATCATCTCTGCACTGATGTCTGGTGTGTGAGGAGAGGACAATTTCTGTCTGAGATACAGCTATTAGAAAATCTGGAGTCTGAGGGAGAAAAAAACATCTCAATATTGAGAAAATCATCTTTAAAGTTGTTCAGATGAAGCTCTTAGCAATGAATATTACTGATCAAACACAAAGTTTTGATATATTTACAGTATAAATAATAATCTGTGTATTGTGTGATTAATAAGATCTGGCAACACCGATCATTTCTTCCCAGTAAAACCAACAACAAATATATTTATTACATTCTGATTTCATGCCTGAAATGTGCTTTAATAACACTATTTATAACGATTGTATGATTTCTGTTTAATATCAGTCTTTAAATGCGATATATTTAACCTCTACCTTCAATATACTGTATCTTTAGCTGGACTTCAGGACTATTTCTACAGAATTCAATGCTTGAAGTTGTTCTGATTGAGCAGACTTCAGGTTCTGTGCAGCTGCTGTGTATTCTTATTCAATATATAAATGTGCGTGTGGAATACATATGACAATATATCCTGTATATATAAACATGTTCAGGATAGAGAACCTCACTGACCACATCTTCGACGATTCATCTGAAATTAAAGTCATTTATGTGTTTACATTAGACAGCTATCTGGATAAACCGAGAGAATCAAGATTTCATGATTCTGGAAAAGACTCCCGAATAACATGTAATACCTGTCTCAAGACTCAACTAATGGTTCAAAATAATAATAATAAGTTTTTGCAGAAACACTCTTTATAGCATCGCTGCAGAAAAGCCTTGATTTGTTCGGAGAGAGAGAGAGTCAGAGGACCTGAATCAGTGTTATTCAGAGACACCAGCAGGATCAACTGTTTTATTACAAAACGTCTTGGATAAAAAGGACTAATTTACATGTATTGGTCCTGTATTTTAGACATCAGTGTCGATCTTCTGGTCGTGAACCTTTTAAAGATCGACCTTCACAAAAAATACAGGAGGGAAGGAGAGCGAGCATCTACGAACAACAAGATCCTTTCTACAGAAGAAACACACGAAGATGCTCTGAAGACGAGAAGCAAGGCGATCTGATCCTGAAGAACACAGAGAAAGAGAGACGGAGGTCAGAGAGAGTTCATTCACGCACCTGTGACCCAACACACCTCTCTCACTGAGCCAAGAGCGACAGAGATGGGCTTCACAGTAAACCTTCACATCTTCGTTCATCAGGAGACCAGACGCGCCCTGATCCTCCACAAGCTGTGTTTCCAGCATTTAACGTGTGCCCGAAAACATACAGGATCAAAATCGTCACTTCCTGGTAAACTGGCACTGAATATCACCAAGAACAGTAGGAGAAGTCACGGGATATGATGATGTTCATTTCTGATGAATGAGCTGCGTCTCGATCAAATAAACGCTGTCGCTGCTTTCTGTTATTTTGGGAACAACACAATTCTACAGAAATACTTGGACAGACTTTGTTCAGAACGAGCACGGTCCACTGCTAGTCCATCTCACACACACACTCAGCGCGCCGTTCAGTAACCGTGTTTCCATCTCTATATCTGTGCGTAAAGTTTATCCCACTCGAGTGTAGAGAGTCTGTAGCATCCGGTGCGGTGCGGTGCGATGCGATGAGAACAGGTGGATGGAAACACAGCTTGAGAAAGTGGCGTCACTTTAGACGCGAATCACGGCGTCGCGCAGCCGCTTGCGGTACTGATCCAGCCAGTTCCGGAGCTCGGAGATCCGGTATCCCTCCGGTCCCCTGCCGCCCTGATACACCACCTTCCCGTCCTGGACGATGTAGAGTCTGTCAAAATACGCTCCGTACGCGCTGTTGCACGAGTTCTCCATACTGTCCGCGACGATCGCGACGCCCGGCGCCTCCCGCGCCATCAGCCGCGCCGCGCGCAGCCTCTCCTCCAGACTCCGGTGCTGGCGGATCTGGTACGGAGCGTCGGAGCTGACCCAGCCGTCGGAGGGATGCGCCTCCTCGATGTAAATGACCAGCGCGTCGGCGACGTCCGCGTACTGGAGAACGAGCCGCTGGAACGCCTTGAGACGCGTCATGAACGGCGGTCAGCTGCAGCTCCCGAAATTGAGCACCAGCGGCCTCTGCGCGCGAGCGAAGTCCAGCACGCGTTTGCGTGTCGCGTCGGCGAGCGGAACCACTTCGCTGTTGGGAGCGTCGCGGCCGAGGCGCGCGAACTTCATCCAGTCCAGCTTGTGTCCGTGAAACACCGCCTTGAGCGACTCCCAGCTGAACATGCGGCTGTTGTCGGAGATGCACAGCGGAGGGTCTTCCTCCTCATCCTCATCACTCCTCAGACGGAACAAAACTCTTTTCCTCACGCACAGAAAATCAAGACACCACAGCATGAACGCGGCGAGGAGGAAACGCGGCAGGATCACCAAACACGCCAGCGCGTTCTTCAGCGCCTTCTCCGTGTTCATGATCGATCCCAGAAGAGTTTCTGGCGCTCCGCGGCTCAACTTCCCTTTTATATGATGAATGAATGTCAGTCCGTCACTCCGCCTCCAAACGCACGCCGGAACACACCGAGGCGCATCACTCGTGTTCCGTCGAGGAACGGAGCGCAGCGCAAGCGAGTGCGCCTCAGACTAACATCAAAACTCTGGACGGCTTCAGAACTTCTCGTCGGTCCGCTTCGGGAGCTAGCGGCGCGGGCACGAGACTCCCTATGACGGGAGGAGAAAGTTCCTTTAATCTAAACGGAGCCGGCGAGCGTCGCGCGAGCATCTGAAGACACCAGACGGCGCTAAACCTCTGATCTTTAACCGGGATCCGCGGAACTACAGCCGGACCGAGTGCGCAAATCACTGCGCATCACTACAGTCTCCAGCATGCACTATTTCAGCACAAACCATCCCAGAATTACTCCTAGTTTTACTAGTTAGAGTATATAACTATAGTTTTACTAGTCAGAGTATCACAGGAATCACACTGTCCCTTCGAGGGTTTCTGCTCGTAATTGGTGCCGATCCTGGACTAGTTATGAAGATCACTTCAGATTCATACATCTTCTGAAGCTGAATAAATAAAAAATCTGGAATCTGAGGGTGCAAAAAAAAAAATCATCTTTAAAGTTGTTCAAAATAAAGTTGCTAGCAATGAATATTACTAATCAGAAATGATGCACAGCGACGCAACAATCACTCTCAAAACAAACACATCTCAAGTGCACTATATAGTGCTCACACTGGAAACACCACACAAATGTACACTGTGAAGTCAGCAAGTAGTTTAGTTTGGAGTCTCAAAAACATTCATTCATCAACGATACACGAATCACAGCATGATTGGCCAGACCAAGTGTTATCCATCTTCATCACTCCGTGTGCGTCCGCATCCAATCATCATCGTGCTTTCATCACTCAATACATTAGAGTCTCATAAAGACGGTCACTTGTTTGATTCCTTAAATCATCAGTGCTTTTGTTTTGTTGTTTGCCCCAGTGTTGACTGTAGTTATTGTTTCACACACACACACACACACACACACACACACACAGGACGGAGGTGTTCATCTAAAAACAGCCGAGGCTTTATGTGACAGCCGTGTGTTACTGGATCACCTTTCATCCTAAACATGTAAGATTCTGCACAGAGGATCAGATTGCGCTTTAAATATGTGGCAGGTTAAGATCAGAAGTTCAGAATGCATTCTGTGATGTTCAGACAACATTTAGCCGGACCAAAATAGTGCAAGACAGAGAGAGTTGACATGCGCGGTGTATGTTACGTGTGAATATGAACAGCAGCACGTCTCAGATCAGCACACTTCATACTTTATATTCATCTCTAATCTGAACATGAGCTCGGAAACTCTGAGACCCCGGAGCACAAACCCAGCCGGAACCACAAAATCTGGACCTCAGAGAAAATCCCCTTTCAAGTTCTTCAAATGAATATTACTAATCAAGCATTACGATAGGAAATTGACTAAATATCTTCATGGAACGATTTTTGTCTCAGCTGTTTATTTTATTTGACTTTACTTGGTTTAGTGTTATTTTTATTTTGCTGTTGTTAAAGAAGCCTAACCAGGTAGTAATGTTATGACTGGTTTAGGGTAAAACCCTTGGAGTATCTGCGGCGGTGACCTCACACGTCTCCAAGACAAACAGATTCTTTGGGTTTATAGCTCTTAATGGATTGTACTCAGAGCTCATGTGTGCGAACATCTTCACTCTGAGACTTCTCAGGATGTTCTTCACGAAAGCAACAACAAAAAACAGCTTTGATTGTGTTATTCTTCAGGATGACGTGAACACTTAATCACGTCTGTGTGTCCAGAAGCGCCTCGGCCGTCTCTCTGTAAACCGGATTACAGTGTTTCCATGGAAGCAGCTTCTTCTCTCCGTTCTTCTGGCAGTCATGAGTTCATTCTGCTGAATACGTGCTGCTTAACTTTGTTTCTTCGCTCAATTTAACAGAGTCAAAAGGTTTCAGCTGGAAAAACAGAATCAAAACTACGCCTGCAGTCCTTCAGAAACTCGCTTGAGTCACGTCACCTTCGATTATAGATGCTTTTAACAACACAGATGATTTCAAATCAGCTTCACACTGCTGAATAGAATAATAATGCAGAAGTACAAATGTGTCTCTGGAGCACAGCAGCAGTCATCAGCAGCACAGATATATCTGCAGAAATACAGATTATAGATGATGTCTACATCTTAATCAAGAAAACTCCAGGGTCTCAGTCTGAGGCGGTTCATCACTGATCGAGTCCAGCTCATCTGATTAGGCTCTGGTTGTGTGTTTGGTGGAGGATTCACGTCTGAGAGTAACATCCACAAACCCGTCCGGATCTGATCTCAGAGCTTCAGTGTGTTCTCCAGGAATGATTGATTTATTCTCCGGGCCTCTGCTTGGCACCTAACCCAGTTACCTTCTATAAACCGAGCTGGCTCTTGGCAGCGGTGCTGAGTTCATCCGAGGACAGCGAGCTGGAAAATCACCCGGTGTGATCCGCAGGCTTACTGAGATGGCTGTGCTCCAGCGCGGATGAAACACGGTGAAGCTGTCACCGTCCTGCAGAGCTTCCTCAGACTCTCTCTGACGAACACATCACCGGGACCCTTCCTCTACGAGCATGCACACGTTTCTGTGGCATTGTAATCTTTTCCTCCTGAACAGTATTTAGCCCCAAACTCTGGAACAAATTACCTAACACTGTTCGGGAGGCAGGCACACTCTGTCAGTTTAGATCTAGATTAAAGACACATCTCTGGCTTACTCTTAACACACATCTATTAATCAAAGACCAACTAAGCCTGGTTCTCCCAAGGATTTTTTCCCCATTCTCTCATTTCAGAAGTGTAAATGTGGATTCTGGCGTGTACAGTAGAGGACAGAGCTACAGTAAGACACTAGGATCTGATTTCTCTCAACATGGCAACCCCAGAGCTGTCACACACTCTTACAGCGGTGAATAAATTCACCTAAACTAGCTGTCTAATCTGGTATTGTGTATTTTGCTCTGATAATTGCTCTTCTGTACGTAGCATCAGATAAATCTGTATATCTAAATGTAAATGTAAAGCAAGGCTGCGCATGGGAAAACAGAAAAAGCACACAACGCTTTCAGTTCATGATGAAGCATCATACAGTGAAGCGATACTACATAAACTTTACTCTCTGGAGTCATTTATAGTTTCTGTGAGGCTGGATTCATTATATTTGTCTTCCGTTGACGAGCTCTGCATGACTTTACGAGCTCAGAGAGCGGGAATGAAAGGCCTGTAACCCGTCATTTCAGTCTCATCAGCTTTTATTGTTTTTCCTGAAACGAGAGACTCTCGGTCTGGAGATTGGAGCTGATTTATTTGTGTGACAGCGAATATCTACATCACATACATCCTCAACACACCTGCGTGAAGTTTAAGATCTTGATCAGCTGCTTCAGGTGTGTTTGATGGGAGCTGAAGCCTGCAGGACACCGGCCCTCAGGACCGAGTCTGGACAGCCCGTTCCCACCTCATCGAAACATTTCCAAACGAGCACAACGCTTCAACTACTTCTGCATGAACAAGCATCTGAGAGCATGTAATACTGATCTGATATCCATCCTTCAGAACGGTTTCTCCTGCAAACAACGCTCTGTTATAACGTTCACCAGAACACCTCTGGGGCCCGAGGTTCAGAAGCTCAAAGTCTGTAAGAGGCTTTTCAGCACAAAACAATCAAAGCCTTTAATTTCATTTGAATAATCTTGCATTAACGGCTGGACGAAACACTCCGTCTCAGTCACACAGCTAATTACAGGCTTGCATCATAATCACACTTCCACTAAAGAGTCTAGACACAAACACTGTGATGATTGTTAGCGACTGAAGTGTGAGATCGTACATGTTTCTGTTACAATAATCATAATCGCTCATGTGATCTCAAGCATTAACATTTTTGTGTTTTGGGGCCGGATGGTTGTGTCAGGGCCCCTGAGTTTTATTTTGGGTTAATTACCGCAGTGGGACGGCCCCAGATGAAGATTAACAAATGCATGAATTGTTTAATGAATGTTTTACTGTTTCTTTGGAAACTTGGTAAAGCCTAACTGCTGTTTTCTGATATTAACCTCAGATTTGGAGCACAGCTTTCAGATATTTGGCTTTGATTTTCCTGCAGGTTTACAGCAAGACATGTTTTGGAAAATGTTTCAAACACATTTTTTTCATAATAATAAACTTTAAACTTTTAAACAACATTAAAGTATTGTAGTCTGACACTGTTCAGATTTTATTGTACTCATTTATTTTGAAGACTAAATCAGCATAGTGAGATTCAGTTTGGCTGCAGTATATTCTTTCTGAACGTCAAATGAGGAGCAGGGTTATTTATTTGTAAATTATTTACAGTTTGGTGAAAAGCAGAATATCATAGCCATTATTTCATGACCATTAAATATTATTTTCACGTTTGAAAACATCAAACCTTGATTTAAACGTTTATTGCCATGACGACTTAACTGATACATTATAAAAAATGATATCAATTTTTGATATTGAAATATATCAAAAAATTGTTGTTCATTGTTAGGTCAGTGATGTTCTCCGAAGGTTTCCTCGTGACCAAAGCGACTGGAACGCTAATATAACACCCTGCAATGCTCTTTCAACCGCAGGTGCTTCATATCTCCTCAAGACAGCACAATCATTCATATTCATACTGGAACTGACATACCTTCATATTTGACTTAAATCTGGAGCACAAAACCTGCTGTAAGGGTCCATTTTCATGAAATGCATGAAATCCCTACACTGATGTCTGGTTTGTGAGGAGAGGACAATATCTGTCTGAGACACAGCTATTAGAAAATCTGAATCTGAGGGAGTAAAAACATCTCAATATTGAGAAAATCATCTTTAAAGTTGTTCAAATGAAGCTCTTAACAATGCATATTACTGATCAAACATGAACTTCTGATATATTTACAGTACCAAACGTAAAAAATATATTCATGGAACATGATCTTTACTTAATATCCTGATGATTTTTGGCATCAAAGACAAAGTGATAATGTTGACTCATATAATGTATAGTTGTGTATTTGTACAGACACATCTGTGCTGCAGAGACTCAGATCATTTCACCAGACTTTATAAGTTAGGACAGAAATGATGGCAGCTGCTTTATATAAGAACACGTCTTTCTTTCATGACATCAAGACAGAAAACTTCATCTTCTCCAGCTAAAGCATTTATCTTTTCAGATATACTCAGTGTTTCAGATATATTTAGATGTGAGTTCCCTGAATACACACACATACTGACAAGCGTCTGCCAGATTCCAGGAGGTCAAAGGCCAACATGTGCGCCCTATGAATTGCACTCACTGATCAGCATCAGGAGTAACACTATCCTCTGAACATCAAAAACAGCTTCACACGAGCAGACAGAATGACTGATGACTTCAGAACTGATGTGTGCTTGAGAACACACACACACACACACACACACACACTCACTCCTGTAGTGTGTCCATGTGTTCTGGGGTCTCTCCATAGGTGTAATGGTGTTTCTACTGTACAGACTGTATGTGGTATTGTCCTACACCTAAACCTACCCCTTACAGGAGACTACAGGCATTATTAGATTTTCAAAAAACTTCATTCTGTGTGTTTTATAAGCTTGTTTCCTCATGGGGACCTGACAAATGTCCCCACAAGCGCAACATTTATTGGACAATTGGTCCTCATAATGTGATAAATACCAGGTGTGCGCACGCACGCACGTGTTTTCCATCTTTGCATTTAGAATATCTTGATAAGCTGACATGAATGTGTATGTGTTTGATGTCAGGACATCAGTGCAGGTAAAGTGTGTCTGATTGTTCGTCACATGTCGGTTGCCATGGCAGATAAAGTCCCGTCTGTCTCTCCAGCAAAGCAGCGTTTTCATTTTCAGAGGAAATGAGCAGCTTTATTATGTGCTGCTTATGCAATCAAACCGTGTGTGTGTGTGTGTGTGTGTGTGTGTGTGATTGGCCCGCTCCTCTATAATAAACCCTCAGCGCTATCGTGTCTCTCGTCAGTGGTCAGACAGACAGCTCGAGCGGTGAGACGCAGACGGCGCATGCGCACTGCTCCGAGGTCGAACGAGGACAAGCTCAGCCTCTCTTTATATTCGTGTAAGAGACAGACACACTCATTTCTACAGCTCTTTTCATGGTACACGCTGCTTTCAAACAGCTTTACAGAAAACCACGATGCAAATGTTTATAATCTCATGCTTTTAAATCACATTTATTAGTTTAGAGCTGGATGATAATGTAATTATATTTTGCCACATTATAAACAATTTGATATAGGCCTATGGCCTCACGTGTGTGTATTTTATATGTGTGTGTGTGTATACGTGTGTATACAGACACACGCAACACACACACTTATACATGCACACACATACGCGCACATATTTTTATTAAATACTTATACATGCGTGCACACACACGCACACACACACACACACACACACACACATTAGTGAGCTCATCCCCCAGAATGTCATTGTTTTTATATGAACAGACCCCTAAAATATCCTATCTTCACGAAAACAGTGCAAAACTCTCGAAATAGGGACATGTAATAGACTAGTGATTGTGTGTATTTTAAATGCATAATATCCCTCAGAGATTGACCCTAACCGTGCAGTGCTGATCCGATCTGACTCAGACTCAATCTGCCGTGTTCTGGAGGAGTCTGAGGGCTCTCTGTAATGTGATTCTCTGCAGGAGTCTGTCCATCTGCTGGCCATCATCTGACGCTCCTCTGACCGCAGACAAAGAGAGCGCACGAACACAGATCGCTGCTCATCTTATCTGCTTGATTCCAGCAGTCCTTGAACATGATCGCAGTGTGTTACTTCCACCTCTAGAGAACTTAAACACTTCACGGTCTCCGTATGAAGCAAGAGACATTATAAAATGCTTCATCAGGGTTAATGCGTTAATACATTAAAAAAAAAGACCAAACTCAGTATACTTTAATAAAGCATACAGACAAGCAGAGCCCATTATAAAACACTCTTCCTCATAGAAATATGAATAGCGTGTTTGGTGTGCTGTCCAGGGGTCGAGCCGGGGCCCGACGGGCTCCCAGCCCTACTGGCTGTACCCCTAGTGAGGGTAGAGCTCGGGGCCAGGCTCGGACCCCTCTTGCCCCCCGAGGAAGGTGCGAAAGTGGAGAGGTGAAGCTAGATGAGGAAGGGAAGTAATCGAGGATATTTAAGGCAGACGAACCGGATTGGATGATGCTTTATAGACTGATTGGAAGTGATCAGAATCAGCTGAGGCTAGCGTTCGTGCGTGCTTCTCCCGAAACCATATTTACAAACATCCCTTAATGAGTCCACATTGATGTTTTCCTTACTAATGAAGAAAATGTGTAACACATGATTAAATGTTGCATTGTCTGTACGTGATTCACAGCCTGAATCCCAGAAATACAGGGACGTTTCTTAAGACTTTCAAATCACATGAGCCAATATATTATTCACAGTAGAACATAGAGAATGTTTAAATTTGACACTTTTATCCACTCAATGAGCTCATTTTAAAGGGCTCAGAATAGTTGGCACGAGGGCAACAAAGAGCTGAAAAAGCAAGCAATTTTGGAAAGATTCAGCTGGGAGAGTATCTAGCAACTAACAAAGTTAATTGAGCTATAAAAGAGATGTCTTAGAGACAGAGTCTGTGTCTCGGGTTAAGGGGTTGTCTGGTGTGTGTATGAACGAGTGTGTGTGTGTGTGGGTAACGGTACCCAACACTATTTACTGTTCGCTAACCTGTCTTGTTCTCGTCGGTTCCTCTGCCGTGCTGGCTGGCTCCTTCTGCTTCCTGGCCGTCTCAGTCCGCTTCCTCCGGTCTGTTTTGTCCAGCAGCGCTCACTAAAGATGGGCAGAGGCTCTCCAATCTGTGAAGGAGTGTGTAAAAAGATGTGGAATACTTTAAAAACAACATTCTTCAACGCCTCATCATCTACGGATCGACAGAAGCTGGAGGAATCTGCGTGTGTAAGAGACGAGGCTGAAGATGCTCGTGGTCTTCAGGTCCTCAGAAGACACTCATCACACGACTCCGTTATTGACATTAATAAATGGGCTCAGGAATACTTCCAGAAACCACTGTCGGTAAACACAGTCCTCCGAGACGATGACAACTACAGCTCTATCATGATAAAAGAAGACATATGAAGATGGTCCAGGAGCTCGTCGTGTCCTGTGGGTCAAACCGTGAGGGTCAAACACGTTTAATGAATGCATCTGAAGACGAAGAGTATATGATGTATGATTATTCAGGGGTTGATGTCAGTTATAAAGCAGGCAGGAAGACGGTTCTCCAACACTCGTAGCTCCATGAAGCATTCATCTAATCTGAGCAAACACTGAAGCTCGTATAATCTGATCTGAACCCGTCCTGTCACGTCCTGATATTTGTGAACGAAAGAAGACATGAAATCTGGCAACGATTTGACAATAAAAACATGTGTTGTGTGTATAATTACAAACAAACCATCAAGAGTTTCAGGCTAGATTTGCTGTAAGACAGCTGATGAGCAGTTCAGTCATCATCCTTATCTTTATTTCATCGCTCATATAAAACCTGCGTCTTGACTGCTTGTTTATCAGAAGCAGGTTTCCTCTGAAATCAAACCCTGAGGGTCACATTATAATCACAGATCTGTGACCGACAAACTCAGATCACACGGCAATGATGCTTTCACAGATTACATCTTTCATCCATATATAGAAATTCATAAATCAGGAAAGATTTTCTAGACCAGCAAAATTATAGTCTTGTTTTCAGAAAAAAATCCATTTACCAACACTTGCTCTGCAGTGAATGGGTGCCGTCAGAATGAGAGTCTGATAAACACATCACAGCGCTCCAGTCCAGCAGTTAACATCTGGAGAAGACACAAGATCAAACTAATCCAGCATTGAGATGATTTTAACTCTAATATGAGTCTATCATCCATAATAACTCTTGCTCCGGTGAAGAAGCTCATCTCCTGTCGTCTCTCACTCAGGAGGAACAGTTATCCAGTTAACAAGGAATGTTTTGAGAACGTTGTGGCAAGGTCGTCTCAACGTGATAAACAAACATTCTTCCAGGAACATTAATTCAGATTTATCTGGTTTATAATACTATTCTTAAAACATTATTTGTACAGTGCTCATAGAACTTCTTTCCCTGAAATGTTTTGGTTTAATGTTCATCTAACGTTCGTTAAAAGACATTGTGCCAGAAATATATATTACTCTTATTTAGAATAATGTATGTGATAAGATTCTACGACCACTAATGTTTAAAAAAATTATACAAGTTTATTTAAGATATGATCAGACAAGATTTACCTTTAATAATAATTATAATAGTAAATCCTCTTAATTTACCAAAAAATAAAATGTGTTTAAATTTCATTAATTAAAAGACAAATTAAATTTTGTATTAAAAATTTTAAAGTTTTCTGTTTTTCATACTTTTATTACTTAAAACAGCAGTTAAAATAAGAATTGCATTGATTTTTGTAGATTTTATTAATAAACATCATTATTTTTTAATAAAAATAATTTTTTTTAATGCTTTGGTACCAACATTTTTGTACCGTGACAACATTACTTTCAACGGAATGGAATTATGGATGATAGACTCAAATTAGAGTTAAAATCATCTCAATGCTGGATTAGTTTGATCTTGTGTCTTCTCCAGATGTTAACTGCTGGACTGGAGCGCTGTGATGTTTCTATCAGACTCTCATTCTGACGGCACCCATTCACTTCCATTACTGACACACACTCCTCCAGATCTGGGATGAACTGAGGGTGAGCACATGTTCATTTCTGTGTGAACTGTTCCGTTAATCTATGTCCTGATCTAGCAGAACTGGTCCAGAAGGGAGTTAAGGTCAGGAATGGCGTCACGCGGACACTCACTGATGTAGATGCTTGGTAAACAGCCTGGAGGACCTGCACAAACTGAGCTGTGGTGTTGTCAAAAGTAAGAGATGAAGCCAGAAAGAACTGATTTTCTAGCTTCATCAGAAGCTGGGACAGAGTACAAACGCACAAATGTGTAATGCGACGAAAACACACGCTTTAACACTCCTCAGATCAGAACAGAAGAGTTTATCTCTGGATTAATACCTGAGAAGAGAGAAGTGTTTGCACAGGAGCAGCTGTGATGAGACGACTTACAGTAAACCTGAGCCCATATAAACACCAGCATAGAGCATGACTCTGATGATGACAGATCAGCCTCTTTACCGCAAATCACAGTATCAGTATCAGTCCTTCAAATACTGTACAAGAGGTCGTGTTATAAAGCAGTGAAGGGAGCGCATTAGACAAAACTGTCACCATGTAATAAAAAAAATGTACTACACACACACACACACACACACACACGTGTCTGGTTTGCCATCCTCGTGGGGTCTCTCCATAGGTGTAATGGTGTTTCTACTGTACAGACTGTATGTGGTATTG
>JAUCMS010000097.1:1064721-1077044 GCA_032357445.1 Enteromius radiatus | reverse complement strand
GTCAGTGTGTATACACTATAGTGCTGGTAAGGATTGCATACAACTTCATGTCTTAAATGGGCAAACTAACCCTTTAACAACTGAATATTATCTTTCTGTAAGAACCGCTCAAACTTAAAGAGACTTAAAAAAAACAGAATTTTTCTAATTTGTCAGTAGGTGTGTGTGTGTGTGTGTGTGTCTGTGTGTGTTTGTTGTGGTGGTTCTGAGCTGACCGCTCGTGACCACTTTGGCCGTCTGTGTCTGTCTCTGCAGGACACACTAAGAGAACATGAAAAAGATTTATATTGGGAAAACGGCACTAAAAGCTCCAAGAAATGGTAGTAAACATCAGAAGAGGAGGTAAGAGTCTGAAATCGAACAGAAAGCCCATTATTGAACCATCCATCCATCCATCCATCAGGCCCTTCACCTAAATGTCATCAGCTGAAGCCATTAGACGCCATCACGATCCCATCAGACTCAGGCTTGATCGATCCATCATCAGGGCAGGTGAACGCTGCTCAAACACAGTTACAGCCGGATCGCTGTTCTGAAATCAGCTCTCCTGAACATCTCAATCTGATTTACATCCTGCCATGGAGTTTAGGACACACACACACACACACACACACTCTCTCTCCCTCATCATCACTGTTGCTCTTATTTTACCATGGTAAATGTGCACTAAGAAATCACAGAATTACTGTATTTACATACTTCATACTTAAAACAGATCAGTGATACGTCCAGTAAAACCAAACACGAGTGTTTCGCTTTCACATACAGTTCATCATAAATATTCTCTTTAATAAGGTCATTAATGCGTAACTCGGACTCATGAATAAATCAGGTTTAGTGCTCTTGATCACAGAGAGTGTTTACTGTGGAGCGAGTGGGCCATTTTAATTGAGATCATGCGTGTAAAAAATCTCTGAGACGTCTTTGGGTCGTGGTGGAGGAGTCATGATCTGTCTGTGTTCCTGCAGCTCTCTTCAGGAGCAGAAGGAGGATCTGCGCAGACGTCTCGGCTGCAGTACACACAAACTGCAGCAGCTGCAGAGCGAGTTCGAGTCGACGCGTCAGTATCTGGAGACGGAGCTGAGACGAGCTCAAGACGAGCTGGACAAGTTCACAGAGAAACTGCGCAGGTCTGACAGAACTAAACACACCGCCGGGTCCCGTCAGCAAACCACACAGGAACATCAAAACATCTTTAACATGATCAGATCCAACAGAAACCTTTTGTCCAGCGGAAAAGTTCCATTACATTTCTTCAAAGATATGTTCATTCACTGCTAAAAACTTAACTTAGTAAACAAGACAAAGATATTTTCCTGCAGTGTAGTTCAGGACATTGATCTGATGATGTGTCGTTACAACAGAAGGCAGTAATGTTGTTATATACTTCAGTTCAGCGCCTCCTCAGAAACACCTTCATTCCCACTGTAAACTCATGACCTCATCATCTCTCTGCAGGATTCAGAGCAGCTACTCGGCTCTACAGAGAATAAACCAGGACATGGAGGAGAAGATACACCGCACGGTGAGTAAACCTGAAACACCTGTGCTGCTCGTTAATAATCCCAGAAACTCTTCGTCAGTGTGATCATGTCGAGAGTGACGGACGTGTTTCAGGAGGAATACTGAAAGCCTGGACTCTTGTTTAGTGATCAACAAGTGCTTCTCTCTGAACGATTGAACAGAAGAGAGACCGTCCCAGATCAATAACGCTCGAGCGTCTCACATCAGAGCAGAGATTGTGAAAGAGAAGCTGATCTTAAATCCCATTAAAGTTGAAAGCTGTTTAAAGCCCAAACATCAGTGGAGCTGAGAAAGGGGTTAGTGTTTCAGCTCTGATTATTAAAGGAACATGATCGTTTCTCTCGCTGCAGACTCATCAGCCTCCAATAACTGACCGTTTCTCATGCCTTTACTGATGCTTCAATTTGTAAATGTCTTCTATGGAAGCATATGGGTATCACAATTTATTTAGAAATGTACAGTAAAATGCAAAAATACCTTTCATTGGTGTTTTTTAGTATTTAAATGAACACATGTGCAGCACATGCCACTTTACTGCATTTCAAGATGAATTCTGATATCCATATTCTTTCACTCTGCTGCATTTCATGCTTGTCATATTTCCTTTCATACATGTAAAGTTAGCCAATTAAATAGTTAGCATTTGTTAGATTTTATGTTGATGTAATTAGCAGATGCTTTTATCCAAAGTCACTTAGAAAAGAAGAACAAAAGCAATTTGTCTTAAGTACTCGATGCTGATTAAGAAGCAGGTTTGTGAGTAAATATTCCTGATTTGACGTCACAAAGAGTTTGAGCGTCTGGTTTAGAAAGAGCTGACAGATGTTCACGCTACAGAATGAGTTCAGAAGTGAAAATCAGCAGGACACACGAGCAGAAACAGACCGTGAATCACTGCTTTATCTACATGGAAGAAAACATACCGATAATGAGAACAGAGAGATAAAGCCATAATAAAGAGCTGGAGATGATCAGAAGAGTCTTCAGGGACTTGTGTTCCTCCTCTGTATTTTTGTGCAAATGTCTTAAGATTCTTAATACGTTGAATGAGTCTCGTTGTTTTAAGAAACTGATGAAGTGACTTTATGTTTATAACAAGACCAAATATCTGCCAATGGTCTCAGAAAACAAGCAGATTTGTCATATATGTGTTTTTGTTTAAATGATAAAGACTTGATTTTAATAAATTTGCATCTCCAGTAAATGGATCTGGATTTCTCAATGTTTGTTTTGCCGAGACGCTCGACTGCAGCTCTGAACCCAATCAGTCTAATGTTTCAGTGTTTCTCCTGAATCTGGAGTTTTCTGTGTCCTCCTCATTAGTCCAAGGCTCTCAGTGAAAACACAAACAAGCTTCCAGAGACACACATCAGTGTTCAGATCAGTTTCCTCTGCAGAGACAGCGTCTTGTATACGACCAGACTCACCACGGGTCATTCACCCACATCCACCTACATTCACTCTAAACACACACACACACACATTCCCTCTAAACACAGAAACACACCGGACCCTCTTCAAACACACTTGAGCATCTGACACTTTCAGCCTCTTCGCTTTCAGTTTTTGAGTAATTGGCTCACATGGGATTTGAGACCCAACCAGAAACACACACACACACACACACACACACACACGGTTTAAGTCACGACCAGAATAGAAAAACAAGTACACGAACTCACCCTCACCCATGTACAAACTCTTTCTCTGACACACACAGATTAAACTCCAGTGTAAACAGGACCATGACTGACAAATGTTGCCATAGAAACAGCATCATATGAGTGAAGAGAGACGAGTGACGATGTACCTGTGATACACTTGTTTGGTCTAGCGCTGATCTCTGATGAACGACTGCTGTAGAAAACACACACACACACACACACACACACACACACAGTGTGCTGAGAAACCAACTCTTCATTTGAATCATCTCTTCAGCTTGAACTACAGACATACTGAAACACTGGCTGATGTGTGTGTGATTCTGGATTATATTAACGCTCCGTCACAGACTAACGCTGCAGCACATCCGTCATGTGAGTGTCTGTTAATTATATCCAGAGTCAAACAGAGCGAGGTCCGTGAAGACAAAAATCCTGTAGAATTAAACCATTAATCGTATGCAAATACTGCTGATGCTCCACATGGTTTGTTCAATGAATGTGAGGCGATAAAATAAAGGGACTTTCATTCCAGCAAACACTCGAACAGAGGCTTCAGGATCTATAAATCTTAAATATATATGATAAATCTCATCTGAATGATGAACAGAAATCCCAGACTGAACCGAAGCGGAACTGAATTTGTACAGCACTTTTCACAATAACATCTCCAAATACTCATGTTAAAGTTGATTATATCTCAAAGGCAGAAATGTTAAATTCTTTCATTATTTTTTTACTCTCAAGTTGTTCTTAACCTGCATGAATCCAAACATATTTTTTCCATCCCATAGAAATCAATGGCCACCATCAACTGTTTGGTTACCAACATTTTTCAAAATAACAACTTTTGTACTCAACAGAAGAAACTCATTTAGGTCTGAGACAGCAAAATCCTACTTTTTGGATGAACTGTTGAATATCTTCATGACTTATAGCTGGATTTATCAGATGAGAGCTGGACAATGATGTACTATCATATGTATTGGCACCCTCTTCTAATGAACAGGTTTGACTACGATAGTAATTTTCATGAGTACAAATCTTAATGTTTATTAGTGTTTGTATTAGTTTATTAATGTTTAAGCATATAATTATATTCTAAGAAATTGTGATTTTTAGATATTTAGACACTTCCAAAACCACAGAGATGAAATACAGCTTTTAAATGGATGAATTATGTTCCCAGTTTTGGAAGTGTCTAAAGAAGGGGGTGCCAATATTTTTGTCCGTACAGTGTATGTACAAATCATTGGTGTTTGGTGATGAGTTTTCAGCTCTTAAAATCACAGCAAAGGTTTCTGCCAAGTCCTTCCACACTGACTCGATCAATCATTTCTTTTTGAACCTTGCCTTATACACAGAAGCATTGCCATATTAGAAGAGAAAAGAGTCCTGTCCAGACTGCTGCTATAAAAATAGAAGTACACAATTCCCCAGAATATCATTATATACTTAAACGTTCAGATTTGAACTCATGGAAATGACTAAAGCAGTCAAACATGATCATTAGAAGGGGGTGCCAATATTTTTGTTAATATAATATTGATATTGGTTCTTCGTGTTTAAGACTCAACACCATGAAGAGGAGAAGAGATCACTGAGTCGAGAGATCAGCGCGCTGAAAAACCACCTGATGGAGGCCAAGCTCACCATCCAGAAGCTGCGAGAGGATAACGTACGTACGACAGATGCCATGCTGACCGTTTCCATCCTCCATAGGCTAGTGACGCCTTCACAGCTTCATCTGTGATTGTTTTCATCAGTGTTCAGATCCCCGCTGACTCTCAGGAACCATTGTCTGCTAGAAGCAAGTGTTCTTTGAAGGTTCTTGACAGGTTTCAACTATCAGTCTCTGGTGTTAAGTTCTCTGTGATGGAGCGAGTCTTTGAGGAGCAGCCGGAGCTTCAGCATCCACTTGGTTTCTCTCTAGGTTCACTAGTTAGGGTGCAACCCACTGCATCAAGTGTTCACATCAGCTGCATTCAGCTCAAATATGTCTGTGTGCTGCGTTACACGGTAGATGTGAAACATTGATAGATTGAGAGCTGAATATTGAATTACCATTTGCCAAATCAAATCATGTATGGTTTCTGTTTTCCCACAGGATCTGTACAGGAAAGACTGTAATCTAGCGGCTCAACTGCTCCAGTGTGGAAAATCTCCTTACAGAGCGCACAAACTGTCCGAGGTACGACTGATGAATACACACACACACACACTGATTTCTTTCTCAGAGGGAAACTCATCCTAAAAATAGCACAACCTTAAATGAAGTCAGAGGCGCAGCGAATCCTTTCCATTTTCATTCTGCAGTGGCAGAAATCCATCGAGTTCTTTCTCTCTTTCTGCTGGAGGCCAGACGGGTTTCATTTGAATAAACTCTCTCTGCCATGTTTGATGATGGCAAAGAGAATTGCGCTGGATTTATTGCTGACAGAGCCTGTTTACAGACACGCTCCATGTGCAGTTAATCACAGAGAGAACACTCTGCTGTGTCCTTCTGAGGGAATACTGAGGATGATGAGGTCAGATGAAGGTTTTTTTTTATAGAATTCATGGTATATTTAAATCCATTAGAATAAATGACATTTTCAGAGCAAATGCAAGTTTCTAGAGGAATGCAATAATTCTGCGAACAAATGCATGTTTATTTGGGAGCGCAACAAAACTAATTACTATTTTGACAGTATGCAAATGTTTCGAAAGTTTCTTGGGGAAGTGCAATATTCATGTGAGAGAATTCCTTCTAAGAAAGCAATAGTTTTACGAGAGAATGCAAACACAGGTTGTGTATAGTTCAATAATAGTTGAGAGAGAACTTTGGAAAAGAGAGATCTCGTTTGTGCCCCTCAACACAAATCCCTTTACAGGCTCTATAGAAGAAAGGTTTCTTATCTCTGACACTTCTCTACTCTTCCAGTGTGTTGTCTGTGTTAAGAGTTTCTCTGTGTGTTTGTTGTAGCTCCCAGCTGATCTTCAGGAGCGAGTCAGCTCTCACATGGAGCGGCAGGGTTTTGGCCGGAGCACAGCGTTGCATCAGTGTTACTCAGACGCCGTTCCCACCGCCATCATCGGCCGGGTCCTGGAGAAACCGGAGCCCGGGAGAAGCTGTCCGGTCACACGCTCGACAAGCCCACAAGCCCCAGAGTTCCCAGACAAAGTCCAGCGGCACACAGCGCATAAGTCGTCTGACCTGTACTGCAGCGACACAGCTCTGTACTGTCCCACCGAAGAGCGCCGGCGCGACCGCTGGGCTGAGAGACGACAGAGTGCTGACCAGAGCGGACCGATCCGAGGACACACGTCCACCGATGAGAGCTTCCCCCTGCATGAAGATCCTTTCCGTGGGTTCGTCCTCGGATCTCTTCCCGCCTCCATCTGTTATTCCAGCTGTAGCACTGCCTCGGATGAGAAGCTTCACGGCTCATCTTTGTGCTCAGACTGGCGCGATGGAGACTATGAGCACAAGAACTTGTCCTCGTATGGTAAGGAACATCCAGGGTTTCCCAAGTCCAGCAGCTTCCAGCACGTGGGCTCAGAGAGCGGCCGATCCGGACACAGACGCATCCTCGTCCCTGTGGACCCGACGGACGGCTGGCGGCAGATGAGCATGGAGGACATCAGCAGATTCTCGCCTTTCGGTTTGTCAGAGCACAACTTCAAGATCAAACCGGGTCCTCTCTACAGCAGCTTCCAGGATGGAGACAATGTCTTCCACAGGCGTGTGCCGGATCCGCGGTTCCCTGCATCGGCGGGATCGAGTCCAGCACTGAACCCAAAGATGAGTCTGAATGCACTGAAGGACGAGAGAGGGCAGATGTTCCGCTCCAAAGATTCGACAAGCAGCTTCTTCATTACTGGAAACGCCAAAGACAAGCAGAAGACGACTAAAGACGCTTCACAGAGAGATTATGCTGATGAAAGTCCCAGCAGTTCAGTGGAGTCACTAAACCAGGGTCTGGACGTCCAGAAATACAAGGATCTTCAAAACCCTGGAGTGCAGAAAATGACTCCACGGCATCAAAAGTTTGGAAACGCTGGACTCAGTCGCAAAGACAGTCTGACTAAAGCTCAGCTTTATGGAACACTACTTAACTGAGTCACTAAATATACTGCAGTGAAATAAAGAACGATATGTGAACATGTCTGCCAACCATCTGGCTGTTGTGTCACTTGATTTAGTCACGTAGAGGTCTGCTGGATAACAGAATCAGTCTGATTTTACAAAGAGTGTGTCACTTCCTACTGTCCTTTCAGCCTCTCATCTGTCATTGGGCGTTCAGATAGATTGTCCCGCCCCAAACGCACCTCATTGGTTCATTTAGACGTTTGCTCAAAGAAACAGATCTGAATGGTTTATATACATAGAGAACTTACTCGGTGGATTACTGTTACAATAATAGCAGCATCGAAGGAAATAAACTGAAAATAATCAAATCAATTAACCAGGGAATAGCTTAAAATGAATTCACAAGAGAAAGGGTTACAAGTTACCTTATTACTTCTAGCATCTTTTAGGGTCTTAATATGTGGTATCAGCTCAGTTTTAAATCGAATGATACTGGTTTGTTTAATGGTTCGTTTTTTGTATATTTTTGTTTGTGTATATGGCATTTTCTATTCATAATTCATTTGTTCCAAATTCTTATTCGTACACAAAATGTGCATCTTTACCAATTATAATATATAGTTTTTAATTTTGTGATGAAGTGTTATCTGTTCAGTGAAAGTGAAACGACACACTTCACTTTTATCGAAGAGTAATTGATTAGGCTCGTGATTCTTCATATTTCTCAGTTTAATTCATCGGGTCAAACAAAAACAGTCATCACACAGTTTGTTCTTTTACTAAAGCAGCTCCTAGGTTTAAAATGACCTGACTGTAAATGTGTGTTCATGTTTAATCTTTAGGACCACAGCAGATGATTATGCAGGGGCTCTTACTGCAGAGATTTTCTAGAAGCAAACGTTTGTCAGTGATATTGATTTTATCTACAAGGAACACTAGGATTGTAAATACATGCAAATTAGGTTATTTTATACTTTATATTAATGTATAGTACAAATTCACTGTTCATTTTCCTGCAATGCCTTTCAGAACCGATCTCGGTCATGATGTGGATGTACCTGGCTTTATTACAGCGAGGTCAATATATATTTGGACACAGGCACAATTTGTATCATTTCAGCTGTTGACCAAAACAAGTTACAGTTGTATAATGGATACGGGCTTAAAGTGCAGACTCTGAACTTGAATTTGAGGGTATTCTCATTAAAAGTGAAGGAAAGTTTAAGAAATAGTTTTTTACCTCCCACTATTTTCAAGGGACCAGAAGTAATTGGACAATTGACTTAAAAGCACAGATTCAGGCATTTCCTTTGTTATTTCTACATCAATTAAGAAGGTTCTGGAGTCGATTTGTTTGAGTTCAGAAGAGGCTGCTGTGAACCACAACATGTAGTCAAAGGATCTCTCCGTACACAGGAAACAGACCATTGTTAGGCTTCAAGAACAAAACAGATCCATCAGAGACAGCAGATAGCAGGAGCATTAGGAGCGGACAAATCACATCCTGAGAAAAAAAGAACACAATGATCAGTTCAGGAACATAAAAAGACCAGGACGTCCACGCAGGACACCAGCAGTGATGATCAGAGAATCCTCTCCACGGTGAAGGAAAACTCTTTCACAGCATGCGGTCGAGAGAAGAACACTCTCCAGGAGCCAGACAGTCAAGAGAAAACTTCACCAGAGGATCACCACGAGCTGCTAACAACTAAAAAGTTCTGGAAAAGCATTCTTTGGACGGCTGGAATTAAGATGGACCTGGACCAGAACGATGGGAGGCAAACAGTCTGGAGAAGGCTTGGACCAGCTCATGATCAAAGCACACAGCATCATCTGAGAGACACGGACATGTCTTCCTCTGGTTACTGACGTTCAGTGAAGAAGAGAGTAACTGGATGAATTCTGAAGTGTCTCGGGTCAGATCTGGGGAGTGTTAAACCCCTTGAGAATCACAGCTTACAGTCTGCACTCACTTTCATCTTATTTCATTTTCCTCAATTCTATTCTGGTGGCACACAGAGCCAAAATGTAGATTTTTGTTTGCAAGATTTATATTTACTTTCAATAATCCGCATTTTAAAATAAACTCCCAGAAGTCTGATGAGTTGTGTCCCAGACAGACACTGTCCTCTCCTCACAAACCAGACATCAGCGGAGAGAAAAGGCCAAGTGAGGATCGTGAAATATCTATAAATAATCAATTTAAACTATTTTAGAAATCATGTTTACTTTGAAAGACATTGATCTGAGAAATGAGAAAAAGAAGAAACATCTGGAACATTTCTAAACAAAGTTTTTCTCTGTAGAGCAGCAGGAGAGAAAACGATCGACAACATCCTGAAGCAGACATGATTCTCTCACGCGGCCAGTGTCTGGACATGCATGATGGGAACACGTGTAAAGGTTAAACCTCAAATGCATTGATGGTAATGAAGTATGTAAACAGGAAGGAGCGTTCAGACAGATGTGATCGTCGACAGTGACGTGATTGTGTGTGTTTCCTGTTTCTACCTCACGCCATTAAAAGACAAATTCTAGATGCATGTTTCTATATTTTTGCTGTATTTGTTTTTCACTAAATAAATCTGATTGATGGACCCGTTTCGTATCGTTCTCATTTCTTAGTGTGAACAGATGAGTATAATTAAATATATAACATAATACAATTTTTATTATGTTATAATAAAAAAATATAGGCTCACCAAGCCTGCGTTTAAATACAGCAAAAACAGTAATATTGTGAAATATTTTATATTTAAAATAACTGCTTTCTATGTGAATATCTATTAAAGTGTGATGTATTTTCAGCTTCATTTCTCCAGTCTTCAGTGTCACACGATCCTTCAGAAATCACTCTAATATACTGATTTATTAATCATCATCATCATCATCATTATCATCAATCTTTAAAACAGTCTACAATTTTTGTTCAGGATTATTCGATGAATAGAACTAAAAAACATACAAAAAATGAATTGTTTTGAAGGAAAGAAACTATAGAAATTATTAATGTATTTAGTAAGGATGCATAAAAGTATACAAACAAGAAACCGTGTCACATTCAGTGGATTTTACAGTTTAACATCATATAATGATTTGATGTGATTACCCATAATTCTCACTGAGGAGTTTGCTGGTTATCAGTTCCAGATCTTCATCTCTCCCGTCCAATCAGCTGTGGCCGTGAGGCCGGGAATGATGGGATGCATGGCGGCGCAGACGCAGGCGTGTTGATGAGCCTGGAGCGTGCTCAGCGTTCTTGAGCTCTGGAAGTCATAGAAGTGCACAGAACCTGTAGAACTACCAGAGACCAGAACACTTCCGTCTGCAGAGAACCCACAATGCACTGCAAAACCCTCCACCTGCAAACCACAACACCAGCAGTTATTAAATCATCCATCTTCTCTGGGACTGCTGCTGGGGTCAAAGGGGTCAGGACATGGATTTATTATTATTTTAGCATGTTCCTTGAAGTATTTTGCAGAAAACACAAATAGATATATGGAAAAATGTATATTTATTGAAATGATTATGATGTCAAAAATAACCTGCTTTTAAGAGGCGTGTCCTTTAAGGCCACTGTTATGATTGGCTAACGTCATATAATAGGAAACAGAATCACGCTGATTTCTATTCAGCGTGATCAAGAGACTGAACACCAGTGGGCGGGGCCTATGATGAGCAAACGGCTATTTATCAATGTATTGCTCTGGAGGCGTGTTTATGCAAATTCTGTGCCCTGTGATGTCATTTTGCACTTGCATAAACCTCAATTTCAGGAAACTGACACGTAAGACTGGCTCTGAGCTCCGGGGTCACAAACGAGCTTGATTAAATGAATTCTTTGTTAGGAGAAGGATGTTTCAATGTACAAAGATCTCTGATATGCCAAAAGATCAAGGTACATTTGATTTCTCATGTCATGATCCTTGAATGTGTCAGAGAAGTGCTTCATCATGTGACCTTGTGTCCCTCGAAGCGCCGTCTCTTGTTGATCCTGTAGGGCCTCTGGGCGGAGAACAGGGCGATGTAGCCTCCGTTAGTCTGAGCCACGAAACTGCTCTCCAGCGGGTGAAGAGCCAGACACGGACAGGTGTAGCGCTCCTAACACACACATACACACACATTACAACACACACACACACACACACACAAGCATGACTCTAGGAGTGTGTTAAGGCCGTAGTCTCACGTGGAAGATCTGGTTGGAGAGTCTGGCGGTGGTGTCGTAGTCCCAGGCGATGAGGGTCCGGTCAGCAGAGTCTCGACTGACCGCATCGGTGCTGCTGACGAACTCTCTCCCGCTGCTCAGGAACAAGACGTCCAGCGTCTGCTGAACCGCCGCTTTATAGACCCGCAGCGTCTGAGACACACACAGACCCTGAGACGCTGAGCGCAGAGGATCATGGGAAGGCTGTGAATCAGACTGACCTTACAGCAGCGAGCGTCCCAGGCCCTGACCTCTGGACTGAAGCCTCCACACAGAAACACGTCAGGATCAGAGGGTCGAGGAGCGACGCAGCACACCTTAAACCCATTCTCCATCTGAGAGATCATCTTACCTGAGGAACATCATCAATCAATCAATCAATCAATCAGTGTAAGGAGCTCATCACAGCTTGTGCTGTCACTGATCTCTGACCCTGCAGCACAGCTGAATCTGTAGAAACACACACTGTATGAGTCAGAATTAGACATTTCTCTTTTACAACAAAAATGTTTTAATCATGAACTCCATTAGTTGTTTAACTTCTCTCAATACAAGACTTGTTTATTTTGCATCTTCAGGAAATGCTTCATGATTACGGGATGTTTGGATATTTGTACGGGAACAAGACAAAAATACTGAGGAAGATATATATATATATTCTATTCATGCAACATTTAATGCCATGACTTTATAAATGTAAGATTTTCTATTTAAGAGTTTTTAAGACCTTAATTTGAGGAAGTGATGATTAACTAAATTAATTTGTTAAATATATTTATTAGTGCTGTCAAACGATTAATCGCGATTAATCGCATCCAAAATAAAAGTTTTTCTTTACATAATATATTTGTAT
>JAUCMS010000097.1:1045458-1060491 GCA_032357445.1 Enteromius radiatus | reverse complement strand
CAACGATTAAAATCACCTTCATTTGCTTAATTTTCAACCGATTTTCAAGCCGTTTGGTTTATTATAATTGTCAGACAGATATTTATAATAGAACATAGATTGATTAATTATTTTACTTATATGATATAAGTCAAATAACTTCCTTTTTTTACCCAATTAACCACCAGAAGAAGTTGTCATCCAAGCTGAACTGAATATTGCTATACAGCATCTTGAGTGAATCTGAGGCATGCATGTTCATCTTGAGCCAAGAAGTCCAACAAGACACACTCGCTTTATATTTCTATTGCCATAATTAACGTTAAGATCCTCTGTCCTGTCACAGCTCTTATAGTCACGTCCAATAATAACATAAGCCTTCACATATTAAATCTACGATTCCACAAAAAACTCTCGGTTTGATGGCTTTATCTTTAAAGAACTTACAGACAAAATAAAAGTTTCGGTATTATCTGTCAGGAGTTTACAGACAAACAAAGAGTCTCCGTTGGATATTTCATGTTCATAAAACACACATTCTGTATTATACATTCTCCTTGCATTGATGTTATCAAAGTAAAACGGATCATAAAGTGTTTTAAAAAAAAATAGTTTTCCTTGACAGTTCCGTGTCACGCACGCGACCGGAACTGCTGCAGGTGGAGAGACTGTTTCCTGTCGGGCAGTTATCGGTGTGACGCAGCCACAGTGAATCTGATGCAAGCCGAATGAGTTCAATCAGCGACACAAAACGGTGCGTTTATTTATTCTTCACTGTTATTTAATGCTGAAATGAACAGGTTATTATTGCCGGTGACAGTGCTTTCAGATCGATGTTTAGATGTTGACACGCGAGCTAAGCATATGTCGCGCCTCAGGCGCATTTATCACAATATTAATAATCACATTCGCTTCATTACAGGCGAAGATGTCAGACTTGAGCCCCTTGGATCTGTACGAGAAGCTGACAGCTCAGGGAGACACAGTGAGGTCCCTGAAAGCTCAGAAGAGCCCCAAAGTGAGTCAGACACTGAAATAAACATGAGCTTTCATGGCATGGGATTAAAAACGTGTTGTTCCTGAGGCTGAAGTAGATATGTGATGTGATAAATGACATGTGAGGTGATGAATGACGTGTTTCTCAGGCTGAGGTGGACACGGCCGTCCAGCAGCTGCTCCAGATGAAGCTGGACTATAAGCGTGTCACGGGTCAGGACTATAAGGCTGGCTGTCCGCCGGTGGACGGTGAGGTGGTGACTGATAACGGAGTGGTGCCGGAGGACGGAGATGATCAGGTGGATCCCTGGAACGTCTCGTCCAGCAGCGCTAAAGGAGTGGACTACGATAAACTCATCGGTCAGTCGCTGTTACTCTCATCATCTCAGTCTCCTGATGAATAATGCATTAATGAGCTGATTGTGCTGCTGTCAGTGCGCTTCGGCAGCAGTAAGATCGATCAGGAGCTGGTGGACAGAATCGCCAGAGTCACAGGAAACACACCGCACCGCTTCCTGCGCAGAGGAATCTTCTTCTCACACAGGTGTGCTTTACACGCCACACACAGCGACAGGAAATACATACAGAACAGACAAAGTTATTGGCCAAGTATGCATAACATACAAGGACAATGCATTAGAAACATTACAAAAATATGACAAAGTTACATAATGGAGTTATTTAGCACTGAAAACTTTCTTAATTTAATATGAAGAACATCTGGCATTACTGGTACCGTACTAAAATCTACAAAACGAATACGAGCATAAGACCCAATGCTTCAGAACTAAATGCAGACCCATATTCAGCACATCTTCCACAGATCTATTAGACGTCTATGTAAACTGGAATGGGTCTAACCTTCAGATGTACTAACACCAGCCTCCCAGCCACCGAGGTTAAAGCGACTCTAGAGTCATTTAGGCTTGAGATGCGAATGTTTTTAGGAACCAAATCTTTTATTTTTAGGAAATAAAAGATTGATTAAAATAAAATGGTATAAATAATATTTAAATAAATAAATTCAAATAAATAAAACACTGATAAAAAAAAAATATGTTCTATGGTGAGTAAAAAGAAATCCATAAAATAATATAAGTTTTTAATAATAATAGGTTATCCTCTCGTGTTTGTGCTCCGCAGGGACATGCATCAGATCCTGGACTCCTTCGAGAAGCAGAAGTCCTTCTATCTGTACACGGGTCGAGGGCCGTCCTCGGAGGCCATGCATGTGGGTCACCTGATACCCTTCATCTTCACCAAGTGAGTCTTCCTCAGAGAGCCAGTGTCTGGCTGGGACCTGTGAAGCGCTGACACGCGTGTGTGTGTGTGTGTGTGTGTCACAGGTGGCTTCAGGACGTGTTCGACGTTCCTCTGGTCATTCAGATGACTGATGATGAGAAGTACTTGTGGAAGGATCTGTCGCTGGAGGAGTGTCATCGGTACACGGTGGAGAACGCCAGAGACATCATCGCCTGTGGATTCGATGTCAACAAGACCTTCATCTTCTCCAACCTCGACTACATGGGGTACACACACACACACACACACACACTGTGTTAAACTCTATTATCGTGCAGCTCTAATCAGATAAATGTGATTATGAAGCTGATGTTGGTCCTGTCAGGGCGAGTCCAGCGTTTTACAGGAACGTGGTGAAGGTCCAGAAGCACGTGACGTTTAACCAGGTCAAAGGCATCTTCGGCTTCACAGACAGCGACTGCATCGGTGAGGAGCGTCTCTGATTGGTCGAGTGTGTGTGTGTGTGGTGTTTAACGGTGTGTTTCTGCAGGTAAAGTCAGTTTCCCGGCCATCCAGGCTGCTCCGTCCTTCAGCGGCTCCTTCCCGCAGATCTTCGGCCAGCGGACGGACGTCCAGTGTCTGATCCCGTGTGCCATCGATCAGGTGACACACTCCAGATCATGTGATCAGGGCTGGGGATTGTTTCTGATCCAGTCACAGTTCCAGTGTGGTTAATAAACATTAAGATTGAGCACAAAATCACATAAAAAATCACTGTCTGAGATACAGCTATTAGAAAATCTGAATCTGAGGGAGCAAAAACATCTCAATATTGAGAAAATCATCTTGAAAGTTGTTCAGATTGCTCTTAATGAATATTACTAATCAGAAATGTAGTTTTGATAAAATGCTAATCATCTAGTAGAGATAGGAAGAGGTTGATGCTGTGTTTCTGCTCCTCAGGACCCGTATTTCCGGATGACGCGGGACGTGGCTCCTCGGATCGGTTTTCCTAAACCAGCTCTTCTTCACTCCACCTTCTTCCCGGCGCTGCAGGGAGCTCAGACCAAGATGAGCGCCAGCGACGCCAACTCCTCCATCTTCCTGACCGACACGCCCAAACAGATCAAGAACAAGGTCCATCAGGCTCGGTTCTGACCCGCCACAGACCTTGTTGATAACGAGACTGACCCCAGCTCTTCCTCTTCCTCTTCCAGATCAACAAACACGCCTTCTCCGGCGGGAAGGACACGGTCGAGGAGCACCGGAAGCTCGGCGGGAATCCAGACGTGGACGTTTCCTTCATGTATCTGACCTTCTTCCTGGAAGACGACGAGCAGCTGGAGAAGATCAGACAGGTGAGACCTGCTGAAGACGTCAGGCGAGATCATCATCCGCTAAAACCAGACAATATTACTGTGTTACACTGATATCCAGGGTTTGTGTGTATGATCGTATTCATTAGGGATAACACATGACCTCATTTAATTAGTTTTTTCAAGTAACGCATAACTTTTTAATTTAGTTAAATAAATATCCTCATAGTGACAGCTCTGGGGTTGCCATGTTGAGAAAAATCAGGTGTAAGTGCAGAAAAAGGTTTAAAAAAGTAATGTATTCCTTAAAATAAAAAGTAACTAAGTAATGCAGCTGGTTACTTTTTATAGGCAGTGCAAGTAACTTTCCCCAACGCTGCTTGTATTAATCTTGCGAAAAACTTTGAGTGTATGAAGAGTTATACAAATAATTATTATGATGAAGAAGAATTTTGTATCTTGAAGTGAAAAATTAGCTGTGAAATATTTATAATAGTAAAATTTCAAAAACTTGCAAATGCATGATATCTTATTTAATTCCCTTTATGTAAAACTAATAAAAAATACTAAAAAATAATAGACATTTTAGACAAAGCTTGCCATTTTTAACAAGTACTAACATATCTAAAACTGAAATAATAAAAAAAACTACTAAAAATGACCAATTCACACAACAAACGTATCGAAACTTAACAATAAAAGTGGCAAATATAAAAATAAATCCTAAATATGAGTAAAAAAAATATCACTAATGTACAAAGAATGTATTAATTAACCCTTGTAAGTGTATTAGTGAGTGTATGAACTGATTGTAGTAGCTGTTGAACGGGCGATGGTAACCGGTGGTTGTTCTGCAGGACTACAGCAGCGGGGCGATGCTCACCGGAGAACTCAAGAAGTGTCTGATCGAGACGCTCCAGCCCATGATCGCCGAGCATCAGGAGAGACGCAAGCTGGTGACCGACGACATCGTACAACAGTTCATGAGCCCTCGCAAACTACACTTCAACTCCTAGAAACCCACTGAGACCTTCTTCATCTTCATCATGCTGCTCTGCTCGCTAATAATAAAGCTGAAGCCGTCTGTGACTAATAAATCACGACACACTGAAGTTTAACGACACGTTTAATGTCATCATTACAGTACTGCTGATCCAGTCACATTCTCATCAGAAAATGGTCCATTTCTGTAAAACACACACACACACACACACCTGGCAGAACATGTGTTAATGTGTAATCCCTGATATGAGCATCTTTAGCAGTCTTCAGTCATTTCAGCTGAGATTACACACACACACAAGCAGCTCACGCACCAGACTGAGAGAAACGGTGTTAGTAAAGGGTTAAACCTGCATCTCTCACACACACACACACACACACTTCTGTTCACCCATAAATGAGCATTAGCTGTAAATCTGCTCACCCTCAGTTCATCCCAGATCAGGAGGAGTGTGTCTCAGTAATGGAAGTGAATGGGTGCCGTCAGAATCAGAGTCTGATAAAAACATCACAGCAGGAAGAGTTATTATGGATGATAGACTCATATTAGAGTTAAAATCATCTCAATGCTGGATTAGTTTGATCTTCTGTCTTCTCCAGATGTTAACTGATGGACTGGAGCGCTGTGATGTTTCTATCAGACTCTCATTCTGACGGCACCCATTCACTTCCATTACTGACACACATTTCTCCAGACCTGATGATGAAACTTTTTTGGCTGAACTATTTCTTCATGATATGACACATATAGAGGTAGACACAGCAAAACACGCTCAAATATATATTAATTCAAATGATAAATATCCTCTCTGTGCTTCTGGAGCTTCTGCAGCTCGTGATAAAATATAAAATCTTCATAAAGCACTGTTATCTCTGAAGAATCACCAGTGTAAGAGAAGATCTACGCCGGCGGACGCAGAAGGTGAATGACCAGCTCGTACATGGCGAAGACGGACATGTTGACCGGGAAGGCACGGACGCAGTTGACCGTCAGACCTCTGAAGAGCACAGAGAGGCCTTCGGTCCTCACGCTGTGAGAGAGGCAGTGGAGGAACCCTCGGTATCTCCGGCCGCTGACGCCGGACACCTGCAGACGGGCTTTGATCACATCCATCGGCGTCCCCACGGCCCATCCACACATCCCTGACACTCCACCGGCCAGAAGGACCACCGGCCAGCCTGGAACAACACATCACCAGCGGACCTACATCACAACTGATTCAACCGTTTACATACGGACTGGAACCGAAAGGGTTAAATAGGCAGAAGTGATCAAATAAAGGCTTAAGTATCTATTAAATATGCGCTTGACTGAGTACGTGAGCGGTGATGGACAGCTGCTGTACCTGTCTGACCGCTGTCGGAGCGCAGGAGGTCACAGAGGCTGTGGTACGTGAGGAAGTACGTGGCGAAGGATGGCCCGTCTCTCAGCACTAGAGCAGCAGAGCCCTTATACAGACCCAGAACACCCTCGTCCCGCGCGATCCGGAGCAGACAGTGCAGGGGCCCACGGTACCTGGCCCCGGGGCCCGGCCCGGCGCTCTGACACTGGAGACGGACCTTCACCATGTCTGCTGGAGACATCACCAAGACCTGAACCAGAAAACACACGACTTATCAGACGAACTCTCTCAGACGCCTCACTGGCTGTTACTGTCCGAGTCTGACCTGAGCGACGCCTCCAGCGAAGCCCGACAGGAAGATATCGTCCCTCCGGAGCGGCTCCGAGGAGCTTCTGTGGCGCAGCTGCTGCAGCAGGTGAAGCACGTTCCTGTAGGTGCCGAACACCAGCGAGGAGCTGATGGAGACGGTGCTCAGCGGCATGGACATCCCTCGATAGAAACCCCTGACCTGAAACACACCGGCCGCTCATTACTCATCCTCAAGACATCTTTGAATCCTCCGTAGATCCTTGCATGATCACGAGATACTCACTCCTTCAGTTCTGCAGGTTCTTCTCACACACTCCCAAACACCTCCGGCACACGTCTGAGTCTGCATTCTCACCTGCAGCATTCAGCACGGTCACACACCTGAGACAGCACACCTGATGAAGATGATGGTCTTACCTTCACTGTGTCCAGCGGGTACCCCACCGCCACTCCACAAGCCCCTGAGCAGAGAGATCACATGACCATAAGAGAAATAATGACACATTAAACAGCATTCACTGATCTCCATCACTGACCTCCGACAGAACCGGCCACGAAATCCGCCAGATGCATCCCGACCAGAACCGATCCGAACTGTCAAAATGATCCGAAAAGAATTACAAACCGAACAAACAGAAGAATCAGAACCGGTCCGAACCATCAGAAATGATCCGAACCTATCAAGTAGGAGAAGCAGAATCGATCACAGCGGATCGGAAGCGATCCGAACCTCAGAAAAAATGACCCGAACCGATCACATAGAGGAATCGGAACCAGAAGAGCCGATCAAACTGAATCATCCGGTTTGATGCTAAACGGACAGGTGCCGGTAAACGATCTGATGATGATGATTGTGAAGACGACAGAAATGAAGAGAAGCCCGAGTGTGTGTGTGTGTGTGTGTGTCATTGCAGAAAGGTGAACTGAAGGTCACGAGCTCCTTCAGAAACAATCGCTGGTTCGGACAGTAACGCGTGATTCAGCGGCGATGCTCGGTGATGTTCCGCTCCCGTGATGCTCTCTGTGCGGGAAATATCAGATCAGTGTCAGCTCGAGCCTCCGGTGTCGGTGTGTGTGTGTGTGTGTGTGTGTGTTCCTGCAGTGACCGCCGGGCGGCGCTGCTCTGACGAGGAGGACAGTCACGTGTTACACAAGCACAGATGATTCCTGTATCGGTTCAGCCAATCAGATCCCGACTACAGAGAGTTTATTCATTATTTTTACAGCGCAGATTGTTTAGCCTGTATTGATTTTTTTTTTAAAAAAGAAACAAAACAATATAATAAAAAATAATGAGAACAAAGTTAAAAAAAAATCGAAAATAGTTCTAGAATTAAAACAAATAGACTGTTAATCCAAATCATTTTAGACGTATTTTAGAATTCCTGAGATTATAGCAGTTTTTATATTTTTTTCTACTTTCCATTTAATTTTAGTTTTTTTGACCTTGTTTTGTAGATTTTAAAAATCAAGTTTTTATTGATTTTTAGTTATTTTAGTAAATCAGATAAATCAAAAATAAACTAAATTAAAACGACTAAATTCTTTAAACTATGTTTTAGTTTTTTCAGTTATTTTTATGGTTTAGTTCGGCGTAAGCCTTCATTTTCAGTAATAGATTCGAATTTTTAATCATTCTTTCAAATTGCACATTAATGAACATGCACCTGCTTCATATTTCTAATGTACAGCACTGTATTACAGATGTGTTTTTTAAGCTCAGACATGCAGGTACGAGCTGTGAGGATGAGGATGATGATGGTGGTGGGGGTGTTTCTTCATCCTGGAGCTTCTATTGGTCACAGATGGACTTTCCCCTTCATATCAACTTCATTCAGTAAAAATAGCAGCACAGAAGCAGCAGCTGCTCTCGAGCCCAGACTGACCAGAGACGGACCGAACAAACACTGCTGCTGCGAGAGGATCAGAGCTCCCCCATTAATCTTCATCATCTTCATCAGCAGAGGAATGGCTCTGGACTTTGTTGCAGGATGCATTGGAGGTAAGACGTGCTTCGTTTAAGACACCGAGTCATGAGAACTAATCTAGCTGCTGGAGTAGAGCACAGCTCACTAGTTATACTGGTAAGTGTGCGCTAGTTACTCTTCTGGCTAACATCCCAGATCCAACAAATGTCCTTAAATACTTTAAAGTGAGCATCTGATAAACAATGATCCTGGTCCTCGTGCATCTAGTGCATGCTGCTCCGTCTAAAACTGCTTCTACTAGAAAACCAAAAATACTAGGTAAGAGAATCAGCTTTGAAGGGATCTTGAGAAGCATGAAGATAGTTTAGGGATCGTGTGATGTTCATTGGTCAAACAGCTCTTGCCTCATGCATGAATGACGCAGGTGTCTCGCTCGGGTCAAGGCTGAAGAACTGACCTCACGCTCATATCTCGAATGCATTGCATCAGTCGCTTGCAGCTCAGATCGTGACGACGCTGTTAAAACAGTCTGAACCTCTGTTTCAGGTGCCGCAGGTGTTCTGGTCGGACATCCGTTTGATACGGTCAAGGTACGTCCGCTTTGATCAAACTACACACTGACAGCTTCCTTCAGGACTCTTCACACTGAAACAAAAAACCACAGACTCTGGAATTAAAATTCATTTCCAAATGTACTATCCAAGTTATGTCCCTTTTTATTTGAAACAATCACATATATATCTGTCAAGGTGGTAAGAAAAATAACCTTAATTGAAAGGCTAAATATTTTTTCTTACCACATTTGCAGATATTTTTACTTGTTTGAGGAAAAAACGTGATAAAATAAGAATACAATATCTCGAGTCATTTTATTGTCAAGTAAACAAAAACGTCAGATACGCTGTAATAAAATCAAAAGGCAGATTTTTGAGTTTCTCAACATGATTTTGTGGGATATTTATGAGTTTTCTTCACGTTTTGTGGCACAAACTAAAAAAAACAAGTTGAGAAAACTCAAAAATGTGCTAAAACTGGTTTCTAATTTTTCCGAGGCGAAAAATGTGTCTTTTAAGAAATGTTTTGCTAAAAGGTTGTTTGAGGCACCATAAACGCTTCGATGGCTTCACTGCATGTGCATCTGGAGCACTACACACACGCTCGGAGTTCACCATCTATTAACATGTACTGTTTTAGCTTGAGGTGTTTCTGCACCAGCAGGCAATGCGAGTCATCAAAGCATCGAATGCATGAGTAATGTCCATCAACGCTCACGCTGTATTGTATTGTATCGTAAAACTAACACTTTTCTAAAAGGCAAAGGGCCAGATGCAGACAGGCCTCCTTCCGTGAGGTTGTGTATTCATCAGCTGTCATCTCTGACGTCTTTGCTCTGATCATGAGGGTGTTTTACAGCAGAAGTGTCACTTTGTTGTAGACGAGAGCGAGGCTGTTAACCTCGTAAGTAAAGACCGGGTCCGTTCCTCTCTTTCCATTGGACTGGAATCGTACTGAATACGGTCAAACATCAGTAGCTCTAGATTCATTCACTTCGTGGCCTGATCCCAGCAGGTTTAATGGGAACAACTCTGTTTTCCAGGTCAGACTGCAGGTCCAGAGCGTGGACAAGCCTTTATACCGCGGGACATATCACTGCTTCCAGTCCATCGTCCGGCAGGAGTCAGTGAGTATTATTAAAGATAACTTATCACGTCTTTCAAAGTTCAACATCTGGAGGTTGGCTGTTAATCCATATATAATGTCCTTTGGTTTTATTCAGTTCTCATGGGTAGGACCCAGCAAGTTAGAATTTGCTCAGACTTTCTCTGAATGGAGGTCTAACAGGATTGGAGTGCCCCAGGGGTCTGTACGTTCACCACTGTTATTCACACTGTACACTAATGAGTACAGGAGTCAACGTCCTGGGAACAATAGGTGTACAATATTCAGAAAACACTGCTCTTCTCGGTCTCTTAGATAGGGACAAGGATACTCAAGAGACCACAGACTTATGTTAAAAGATGAAGGTAAATGATTCTTATAAGAACGAATCACAGATGGGGGTTTTTCTCAGTCATTACTGTGAAATCCCTGTTTTGGAAGCTGTGTTGTCAGATGACGCTGATTTGATCAGAAGCACATGCTCGAGGTTCAGTAACGCTGAGATGAAGTCCAGGAGATACCCGAGACCTGATACGAGCTTGTGGAGATAAATATAGCACGAGGAACATCTATACTTGTCCACGGCTAGAGAGACGAGGGGTTTTAACTCTTCACATCCAAGGATGTGACTTTAACTGCCATTTAACACTAGTTGAGCGCATAATTCTTTTCTGCTCATCTTTAAAATCATGCACATCTTGCCACTTTCATCCAGCATATTTTTATGCGATATCCAAAAATACATGTAAGAATAGCCATGTTTCCATCTAAAGTTACAAATTAAACTTAAAATGCAAAAATGGAGTATCACGTAAAACGTGAGTCAAAATCTCCCTGATTAACTATCCGTCCTGTAACTTGCTGCTCATTTTTAGGATCCTGCCCTGTTGATTATACAGCATGTGCTGGTTAGGCATGTTTTGAAGCTGAGACGCTGGTTTAAGCTCGTCAGACCACTTAAAATGAAAATTCTGTCATCCTTTACTCACCCTTGAGTAGTGCCAAACCTGTATGAATGTCTTTGTTCTTCCGAACATGAAGGAAGATATTTTGAATAAAGTGTGTAATCCATACTTCCATATGTACCCCGTCCGGGTCCGAACCACCACCACGACTCATCATCGCTCCGGGCGGGTCTCGAACCCAGGTCTCTGGCGTGTCCAGGTTTACCTGCTGGCCTCCGTTACACACAGTAGGAAAGAAAGACTACAGAAAGGTGATCAAAACAGCCGGGGTTAGACAGAATTTTCATTTTTGGGTGAACTGTTCCTTTAAACCAGCATCTCAGCTTTAAAACATACCTAACCAGCATGACGTTTCCATCCAGCATTTTTTTATGCGATATCCCAAAACTGTGTGAATGTAAACACAGCTGCTGTTATTGTTTCTCGTTTGACTCCAGATGTCCGGCCTCTATAAGGGCCTCGGCTCGCCCATGATGGGCCTGACCTTCATCAACGCCATCGTCTTCGGCGTGCAGGGGAACGCCATGAGTATGTTGGGGGAGGACACGCCTCTGCACCAGTTCCTGGCCGGCGCCTCGGCCGGACTCATCCAGAGCGTGATCTGCTGCCCGATGGAGCTGGCCAAGACCCGCATGCAGATGCAGGGAACGGGCGAGAAGAGTGCCTCCAGGAAGATGTACAAGAACTCTCTGGACTGCCTGGTCCGCATCTACCGCAAGGAAGGTATCCGAGGAATCAACAGAGGGATGGTGACCACGGTCATCCGCGAGACGCCGGGCTTCGGAGTCTACTTCCTGGCCTACGACACGCTGACCCGAGCGCTGGGCTGCGACGCCGACGACGGGTACATCATTCCCAAGCTGCTGCTGGCGGGCGGCCTGTCGGGAATGGCGTCCTGGCTCTCCACCTATCCCGTGGATGTCATCAAGTCCCGCCTCCAGGCAGACGGAGTGGGCGGAGCCAACAGGTACAATGGCATTGTGGACTGCGTCCGTCAGAGCTGGAGGAGAGAAGGATGCAGGGTCTTCACTCGAGGCCTGACGTCCACTCTTTTGAGAGCGTTTCCGGTCAACGCCACAACATTCACCACCGTCACGCTCTTCCTCATGTACATGCGCGAGGATGATGACCGTGTGAAGGACTGCGAACCCTTGCAGCCCAATCTTCAGCACAGCAGCCTGTGACTCAAAGACTCGAGAAGGAAAGCAGATATTCTCCCCTGACGAGACTCCAGACTCTGTCTAACAAAGAGAGGAAAGGTCAGGCTGAACAATGACCTTGTGTTATCTTAACCTCTCGATGTTGAATGGACCGTACCGATGAATTATCGGGATGAGTGAGTCTCCTGTGGGTTTGAGGACTGCCAGGTCAGTATCTGTAGAAGAGCTGATGAAGGACCAGAGTGATGTACCGCAGGAGATCTGGACGCCAGTCTAAAACACTTAACGTGGCTTAAAGACGCAGTGAACACATTAAAAGGTTATTCCAGCCTAAAATGAAATGGTCATTAAAGCACTTCATGTCATTCCCAAGCAAACCCTTAAAACCTCTGTTTGTCTTCAGAACACCATTTATAAGATATAACAGTATTTCAGACGAGAACCAGGAGGGCTTAGACTGCCAAGTAATAAACAGTCCAGAAGAGTATGAAAGATAACGTTACGACTGAGCCACTGACAGCAGAGGAGTATTCTGACGATGTCTTTCAGACTTTTCTGGATCTTGACAGCGTTCATTGTTTGCCAGTCAATGGGACAGCCTCCTGGTTTTCATCTAAAAAGATCTTAAATTGTGTTCTGAGTTTATAACGACATGGGGGTAAGTGATTAATGACAGTTTCATTCTGGGGTGGAGCAACCCTTTAATAAAGCATGCTATATACCCCAGAGCAGGTGACCTCAGAATATGAATGCAAAGCATGTAATTAGGTATTATGCGTTTTCCTCCCATTCAAAAAAGCAAGAGCTGATGAATGTTAATGTGTACTTTTTTTACAGCAATACGGGCTCTTAAAACACTACCGTGCACTTCCTAAAGTCCTTTAAGAGTTCGGTTCCAGCGAGACGCTAACCCTCTAGCCCAAGTACAATCTTTGCACATATTTTTCTGAAAGTGTGTTCATCTTGTGGCTGTTTTTTTTAAACACATAAAAGTAAACCTTGAACGTTAAGATAACATAAAATGTTTAAATCCCGATTAGTGAAACTAAAAGAATGCAGGGACTCCCAGACTGCTGGAGATGATCTTGAAAGATTGTTTGAGAAATGGTCACATGATCATACGTTTACATTCATTTACATGCACCTTAAACGCGTGACTAGCTCCTGGGATGCCTGTAATTGACATATTCCTGTATGTATGATTTATTTGCATCATGTGTTGTCGTTCTCTGGTATTTTTATGAATGTAAATACTATGAGGGATTTCATAGATTACTGATGACTGACTAGTGTGTTTGATTCATGAAGCTCAAGGAAACACGCGACACACAGATCAACAGTCTCTCACACACACACACACACACACACACACCTTCCCTTCAACATTCAATAAATATGAACGTGTTCAGGAATATTTGTCTCACAAAACTTGTTCAGACTGGAACACACTACACTACAGTTACTTTGTAACGGATTTAAGAGAAAAACTTGCCATCGTACGATAAATGAAAAATATCATTAAAAACAAATGCACCCTCACCAACACAACCTGAAAGATGAAAATGAGGTTTAAATCACAAAGTGAATATGAATAATTAGTATGTGTCACTGATACTGTGTCCATAAGCCCCCCGAGAAGAGAGCTTAGTTGTAGCGGTTGGCCCTTTTTAATACATCAAATGCAAACGTGACACAAAATCAGCTCTAAATGCCAAACATGTTTAATCTCATCTAACAGGATGGAGTCAAGGCTGTCTATCATCTTCAGTCTGTAGTGTAGTGTACGCCAGCCTAAAGACAAAAGCACAACTCTACAGGACAAGAACAAACCAGTTAACATCCATTACCAGCTGACCACTGACAGATATCTGATGGAGAAGACGATCAGAGCCGTGATGAAGGTTGGGTGGAGAAGAGCGGCCTCTAGTGGCTCAAAACCACAAACAAACCTGAAGATCTCAAACACACTGAAGCAGAAGAGAGACCAGCGATTATTAAAAACATGAAGCTCTTTTATTTCTCACAGTGGTTCCTGCTCACACAGAGTCTCTGTTTCCTGTAAACATAAATACTTCAGAATTACCGTAACGGCAACATTCATAATCTGATGCGCACCACTTTCCTCAACGGAAAACATTTACATCACACGAAGGGATGATATAATCCTGATTATTCCTACAAATAAATCCATATTTCATAATGCATTAAAGTGCTGAGTGTAGGTTAGAGCTGGTTAGCCATGAGCGCAGTATCACAGCTGTAGCGCAGACAGCGGTAGACGTCCTCGGCTCGAGAGCGGCTCATCTGCGCAGACGCCTGCAGCTCCTCCACAGAACTGAAAAACAACACACACACACACACATCACGTCAACGCCCATCAAACTGAACAACTTTATATCTGACCCTGGAGCACAAAACCAGCCATAAGAGGCAATTTTATGAAATTGAGACTCGGGTAACTTCATTCACTTCAATCTGTCTCTACAAAAGCAGCCGTATTTGAGGGGAGAAGCGGATTAGATATAGCTGTCATTAACAGTTTAATCATTTTAAATGATTTGCAGCTTCTATCTTTCTGTACCTTGCTCTCTTTTAACATTAAACTGATGATTAGGGCTAAAAACCCCACCTACATTTGATTGGCCCGTTCAGTTATTTTGACATTAACGAGTGCTGTTATCCTCGGAGCAGGCCGGGTGGAAAAGCTGTGAAGATCAGTGACAGACTGGCCATCTCTAATGACTCTCATTAATAAAGCACACCTGTTGATCATGTGACTGATGGAGCTGAAGTGATGGCACATGTTCAGAGCGCTGACGTAGCTCACGTGAGGCAGCGTCAGGTAGAACTGGAGCGCCTGCAGCCGGTGACCTCTGACCTCCAGGGGTACGCCGATGGCCTGACCTTTCCTCCTCTCCACCTGAGCGAGTTCGGTCAGTAGGGCTGCGGTGTCGTCTGGACCGGTGCTGACCAGCAGCCTCACGCCGGCCTTCACCAACGCCGCTAAAGTCCCATCGAAACACCTGCTGCGCTGAAACACTCGGCCTGGCTCACCTGAGAACACACACACACACACACACACACACACTCCTGTAGTGTGTCCATGTGTTCTGGGGTCTCTCCATAGGTGTAAT
>JAUCMS010000097.1:1016301-1028193 GCA_032357445.1 Enteromius radiatus | reverse complement strand
CTCTCACCTCTGTAATAAACACGGAGATGTTAGTCCCGTCCGAAATGGTACATGAAGGTCACAGACGACAGGAGTAAGAATCGAAGCTCACGCGTACAGTAGTTTAGAAAACTAGTCCCGTCCGAATAGGGTTACACTGCAATTCGGCTAGTTATACAATACTGTCGTGCGCGTCATACTCGACGCTGAAATCAAAAATGTTCCCACACAGCTGATTTGTAGGACAATGTTGCATCTTCAAATGTCATTTTGTGTACCGAACCGAATGGGCCGAACCGAACGGTTCGGTAAATTACCGAAAACCATTGCATCCCTAGCTCATATTGGTATAAAATTTTTGTTAAAGGGTAGATAAATTGATAAACAGCTTCAATATTAAATTTGTAAATGTGGCCGGAAATTAAACGCCTCTTTCTGCCGAATGGTCGGCCAAAAATCAAACCGTGCCTACATCAGTTTTTCCCGCAGTTCCGCAAGGCAGAATAAAAGTCCTCTGCTGCAGGTGTATGGATTCTTAGTGCGTTATTTGCAACTGCATATCTTTATTTTCTCATCACACAACCAGATTACTGCTTGATATCCGTTCCGGGGCAGAGTGTAGACCGCTCTTAACATCAAATAATCTACACTTCTAGTAGCGTCTAGTAGGCTGTTTATTTGCTGTGTAGTTTGTGGCGTGCACCAGAAAGATGTTCAAGAAAACCGAAACACGCTAAAAGCAGCACATTTTGCTGTAGCCTATACTTTATCTTTCAAAGCAAAGCCATGATATTTTTTTTGTCATCTTGAACGTACAAAATTACAAATATACTTTTTTTAACCAGATGTTTTTAACCAGATGCATTTGTCTGCTGTTCAGTCAGTTTTTTTTTTTTTTTAGGCTGTGTATTTTAGGCTTGTTGTATAAGTGAACGCATTATTCTTTCAATAAATACATCAAGAATCCAGCGGAGGAACTGCAGCGCAGAAGATCATCGGCTGACCAAACAGCAGAAACGGGCATTTAATTCCCGCCCACTCCTAGAAATCAAATATTCAAGCTTTTTATTAATTTCGCTAGCCCTGAACGGAAAACAAAAAATTAAGATGAAATCTTGTTTTTCGTGTCTTGAAAAACATTAAAAAACAAAAATAAATGAAGCCGTTTTCTAATTTTTCTACTTTCAATATTAAAACAAAAACAAACAAAAAAACAAGTCAACGCTCGAGTCCCGATTTTGGCCGCCACGTACATGGACCGTCTAGAGCCAATCAGAATCCATCCTGCTTTAAAGAGCTCGGGCATTTAAAGGGACAGGTGACAATACTGCAACTAAAGGCCCTGCATACCAGGATCAATAACGATAAACACAACAATAACTAGATTAGAGTTCACAACAGCAGATGCATGTAAGAGGAAAGAAAACCTTTTTAAAGATATGCACTCAAATAACCACTGAAACATGTTCTTCCACTCGTCTGAATGCTACGGAAGCAGAATAAGCCATGTAGTGTTTAGTTTGGAGACAGATGTGTTCTCATGCACGTATGCAGCAGCAGGATTTTCCCATGATTCACGTGTGCGTCTCTGACCCAGTTCATCAGATTATGGCAGGACGCTGACGGACTCTCTGAATGTTATCGAGAGCAATCGTTAGGAAGCGTGAGAGAGAGTTCATAACACACGCTCATGAATCGAAACGCTCTGTGAAGGGTTTGTTTCTGTAAATCAGGTGACGTGTGTTTGTGGAGCAGCGCTGAGCTTTAGTCAGATTACCAGGGTCATCTGGTCCAGACCAGTGCCTTTCTAAATCCAGTAAAGCGCTTTACACGAGCACACACGCGAAGAGCAAACATCACATTACAGTAATTCACTCGATTCACTGATTCAGTTCAAACACAAGTCACTATCGATCGCTCTTCATGTGTTCCAGCACGTTTCCAAAACCATCTGCAGGAAATAAACGGAATAAAATCACTGAAATATAATACAATTAACAACTTGCAGTACGATTTAATTTGTTAATATGATTTTTTTTTATAACAAATGTTCATTCCTACACACAAACTGTATAAATGAACACTAATGCATTTACACGAAGCAACAGGACTTAACAATAAACTGGAATCACGAACCTAGAGGAGTAAGTGCTGTAGTGATTGTGGTCTTACTTTTTTGTAACTCAGTTGAAGTTATGACCAGTCTAAGCAGTTTATGGAACCATCATCTCGTGTTTAACACTGTGATGGTCATAGAGTGAATCTGTGAATAACACTGATCCAGAATCAGTCGAGTGATTGAGCTTTTGAGCTAATATCAGTTCCCCTAATTATTAACTGAACAGTTTAAATAGCAATATCCAAAAACCTAGTGTGCCTAATGTCCTATCATATCCTTGTATTATTGTACGTTGTGTGTAAATCTGAATTCGCAGAGGGTTCTGGGTAAACTGACTGATGAAGTGCACTGTCGCTGCTCGTCAGCGTCCCGCGGGGCAGATGTGTGGCTAACGCTCAGCCAGATAGCCCCTCGTGACCAAATCAGAACATCATGGGTCACAGCGGGAAGAAATGTCAGCCCAACCCACAATCACAATAAACAGTCTATCAGTGTGTTGAAGCAGAACCCGAGCTGAACGCTGATGTCAGTCTGCTCCGTGTTCCACAGACATGGCTGAACCCATTCACCAGATCACCACCAATAATGACGGAGCACACACACGGGAGCAGGTGCCCTACACGCTCATCACACGCAAGGAGAAGGTGTGTACCGCTGACCAATCACAGGAGGAATCAAAGCAGACACATCTACATGTCAATGTGCCTTTACATCATGAGGATGATGAATCAAGCCACTGTTTGATTGGCTGCTCAAATCACCAGACCCCACCTACTTCCATTAATTGACACTTTCTATGGAAGTCAGAAACAAACCAGAGGTGGAGGCAAAAATGCCACTGGATGAGATTCACCCAGATGTGACAAACAAGGAGCTAAAAATGAATATTCTGAAATGTCCAGAAGCTCAATGGTGTCAGCATCTGCAGCACAGCGCTGGTCAATCATTAAAATGTGTTCTAGAAGAGCATTTCAATCTAATCAACATCAAACACACAGATATCAGTACAGCTCAAAGTCAACATTTATTTATCTGACTTGATTCAATAAATAATTTGCACTAAAAAGAGACATTCCCCTGCTGTCTCTGTCGTTTGTGTGTGTGTTAGGATGGTTCTGACTCTGTCTGTGTGTGTGCTGTAGTGTGGAGAGGTCGTGTTTGAGAAGCGTCACTATGAGAAAGCGCACTGGGCCTGTATCACGGTTCATGAGGACACGTATGAACAGAGCATCTGCTACGGCTTCATGAAGATCATGAGGTACATCTGCCAGCAGAACTCCGCAGGTACACACACACACACACACACACACACACGGGCTGGGAAAACACAAAATCTAGATTCTTTTGACTGTTTCACAACTCATGTAACATTCTGTTTATGAACCAAACTTTCACTTGATACACATCTTTGCAGAAAAGATGCATAAAATATGGCAAATATTGTACAAATATCCTGTATATCTAGAAATATACAATATTTCTTAGTCAAAACGTAGCAAGCATTTTAACAGCATTTTGCAAATAAAACTCAAGCGAGGACCTTTAGCACAGGTCTAATCGTAGCATGTGCAAAACATGACCTTCAGAATAGTCTCTCAGTGTGGTGTGACGGGTTGGTTTGTGTGTGCAGGCAGTTATCTGGGCATGACGATACCAATCGTGACGGTGGTGCGGACCGATGAGATGCACACGAGTCTGTCTCGGGCCGTGACCGTAGCGTATTACCTGCCTACTCTGCACCAGAGCAATCCGCCCCGGCCGTACGACCCGGAGATCCTCATCGAGCAGTGGCCCGCCACTATCGTCTACACCCGGTGAGAACACACCTCCATTAACACGAACACACCGCCACAGTAATGCACTCTCACCGAAGGTCACGGCTTCGATTCCCAGGGAACTGAGCAGCACATCTTAATGTGTTGCTTTGGATAAAAGCCAAATGAGTGAAGAATAGCCGATCATTAAACCAGACAACCCCAATCCACCGAGTCCTTTCACATCTGTATCGTTTAGAGCACTATAGAAATAAATCTCCACATCAGTAAATTCACCTCTAAATGACAGCACCACACCATTCACAGCGGTTCTACTGTTTCTCTATCACTTCTTATAATTTCATTCAAATTCTACAGAAATAAATTCTAGAAGTGCTACTTCTGCTAAATGCGTACATCTAAATATATATCAGTTACACCTCAAAATGATCTGGATAATTTATAGCTCAAATAATGTTTTGTTTACCTAACAGAAACTTGGGAGTGATGTAATAATTAAATAAAAGAATACATTCTGCACAGAAGATTGAAGAACTGAATGTTGCTAAGTGTTCAATAATAGATTTATGACTTTTCACTTGTTTGTGATTTTTAGTACAGGTATTTTTTAATTCATTTCTCAAAAGCTTCTTTTCAGCAGGTGTTATGTGTATTCATTGTACGAAAATAATTCTTGAGGTGCAACTTCTGCTAAAAGTAAATATCAGTTAGAAAATTTACCAGTTTGGATCATATGTCAATAAAACAATGAAATAAATTCTGCATTTTTAAGAGTCAAGAACTGAATATTCAGTGTTATAATAATTATAATATAATGAATTTATGACTTTCCACTTGTTTGTTATCATGCAGTATTGTTCTCAGCAATTCCTCCTAAAAGTTTTTTATTGTAATGTTACATTCATTATAAAAAAAAAAAGCTGAAAGCACTGCTTTGCTGCAAATAATACAATAAAAATGATTTTGGTTCCTAAATAAAAAGGCCATTTCATGAAAATAATGAACATCATAAAATGAATCCCACAGCCCTCTGTCAGTGCACTACAGGAACGAGTGTAGATGATCTGACCCGGTTCTGAACCTGTCTTTCCCGTGTCATGTGACTCAGGGCATTCACGGGGGCCACTAACGAACTGACCATCATCCATCAGATCAACAGTCTGGCCGAGGCTCTGGACTATCCGGCCGTCTGCGTCAGCGACTCCTTCATCGTGGCCGGATACACCAACCCCGCTGCGGCCCACCGGCAGAACGAGATGTGGTTCCTGGAGCGGCCCTGAGACGCCCCTACCCAGAATCCTCTGCAGAGCGTAGGGCGTCACAGCCATCCTGTAGTTCCAGAACTGCTGTTTGTATGCGTCACACTGATAATAAGCTACACAAACTGTGAAACACTGTTGCTGTAAGACAATCATCCCGTCTTTGTCTGTCTACTCTTGCTATCGTAGTGGTCATCAACAAGTCCAAATATAATAGATGCACATATACCTATATATTATATTGTCATAGTGCTATTTTTTTAAACTACTGTTACAAGCACAGATGTCAAACAAACACACTGTAAGAGTTTCTGAGCGGATCTCTGATCAGGGTTTGACGGCTGGGAATGTGAAGATCATCTCTCCTCGGTATAAACACTACAGCCACTGTGAATGCTTCTGTTCTGATCTGAATAAACTATTGCTGAATCATACCAGCGTCTTCGCTTCAAACTGGCCTGTGATGACTGATGACGTCAGATCAGCTCCAGCCAATCAGAGTAGAGAAAACAACACAAAGCTGAATTCAGAGAGAACGTCAAAAGTTTGGGGTTTGATCCGAAAAGAATGGAGCCAGGAACACAGACCATTATCCACTACACACACACACACACACACACACACACAGACTCAAAAAATCAGAGAAGTTTGCAAAAAAAACTCTGGAAAGTTTCCGTCGCTTCACAACCCTAGCTGGGGGCAGTCATGACCTAATGGATCGAGAGTTGGACTTGTAACCCAAAGGTCGCGGGTTCGAGTCCCAGGTCCGGCAGGGATTGTGGGTGGAGGGAGTGAATAACCAGCGCTCTCTCCACCTTCAACACCACGACTGAGGAGAGACCCTTGAGCAATCTTTTAATGACTAGTATTTTTCAGAACTGATATATTAGTGTAAATATGTATAATTTTTTGAAAATATTTAAAACAAAATATACTTTTTTTTTTAACAAAATATTTAAAATACTACAATTATGTGCATATATAAGCATATATTTTGAAACTATTAACACACACACACACACACACATATATATAAAAAATTTTTTGGCATGTGTATATTTATATCTACACACATCATGTAACAATTATTATGGATGCTATTAATCACAATCATTTCACAGCATTTTATATAAGGTAGTATTTAAAAATATTCATGTTATTATATCATATATAATCATATATATCATATCTAATTTCTGTTGAATTCTGGATGTCTGGATGTTTATTTACTTATTTTTTATCATTTCTGGAGCTGAAATTTTACATTTAAATACCAGGGGGACTATAACAATACTATAAACATGATAACATTTTGTAGATAAATATTATAACGCTCAATGAGTCTCAGCTGTCAAACAAACTTAATGAAGCAGAGGTTTCTGAATGAGATCAGATCATGTGAAGAGACAGAACAAGCATTCCAGCGCTCCGGTGAGACGTGAATAAAACCTTCATGTGGAGTCCTGCTCAGCGGGAATACAGCAATGCAGACATGAGTGAGAAATCAAAACACGGTCAGACAGCAGTCCAGCGGATGATCTCAACAACCCCAACAAACACAAACACGCTGTCACAGCTCAGAACAGCGCAGATCAAGCATCCTCCAGAACACTTCAACAACAAGAGTGAAAGAAATCACACAATCATCGAACCACTGAGAGCTCTCCTAAAGAGTGCTCTCTTAAAGCCTGTTCACAAAGCTGCTGAGACACACTTGTACTGATGAACAGTCTTGAGCTCAGAGTGAAGGGGCGTGAAGTCTCTGATTCACCCTGAACAACACCCGACTCAGGTCAAACACACCTTCAGACTCTCACAGTCTCGCTGGAGGACATCAGATCACCGTGAGACGTACCTGCAGGTATCGCGTCTGATACTGAGAGAGCGTCTCTCCCGGAGGAACCACCACCTTCTCCAGACTGCGCTGATGGACGTGCGTCTGGACGTCTGGACTGTCCTCTGACCGCAGCTCGATGTGAGAGATCAGCAGGTTAGAGATCACCTGCTGCACTGCCTGAAACACACACACAAACCAAACAGATTGATCAGACTGATCTGATGGACGTCTCACCACTGAAGTGAATGGGTGCCGTCAGAATGAGATACCAAACAGCTTATAAAAACATCACAATAGTCCACAACACTCCAGTCAGTTTTTATCAGCTCTCAATCTGACGGCATCCATTGCTGAGACACATCTCTCCAGACCTCACCTTGACGTCTCCTCCAGGTGTGGCGCTGAGTGCTAGAACGCGGAACTGCTGTGTTTGATTGCTCAGCTCACGAATCACCTGCAGAATGAAAACGGGAGATAAGAACTGACCTCCCACCACGCACTGAGCTGTCTCTTAACAAGAGCTGTCTCTTCAGGTATGGTGAAGCTGTACCTGACAGTAAGCGTGGTTCCCTGTGGCCTTGTGGGCCTCGTCGATCACCACACACCTGACGTGAGCGGCTGGACAGGTGTCACGGCTCAGGTCATTCACCATCACCTGAGGAGTCAAGAAGAAGACACGCTTGGATCTCCAGAGCTCCCTCCGCTGCTGCGCCGCCGTCGAGCCTGCAGCAAACGCACACCTGCATCAGCACCACCACACTCAGATGTAGCACAGATTAATGTAAACACAGTACAGCTGTTTCTGAAGCATACAGCACCACCTGCTGTTCAGAACTGAGTAAGAACTGTGATGCATTTGAAAAAAAATTCCTCATTTAATGATGATGCATAAATCTCAATTACGTTATATTATGCTATGCAACTAATATGATATAAAGTTTTTATTGACATTTTTTAAATATCACGACTATACATCTAATTAAGTATTATGTTGATGAACTGAGCAGCCCCTACGTTAAATAAGACTTCATTCAGTAACTGCACTACAGTCTCTATGACCTCCTGAGGGGTCAGTGACCTGTGAGCTCGGCCATGTGTTCCTGTGGGATGCCCATGACCCCGTGGCAGGCCTGGATCTGCTGGGCCACCAGAGGTTTGGTGGGAGCCATGAAGACGATCTTGCCTGCGGGGAACCAGCGGTAGAAGTTGTACATGAGCACGGAGGCGATGAAGGTCTTGCCCAGGCCGGTGGGGAGACAGACCAGCGTGTTCTTCAGCAGAGCCGCCTCCGAGATCTGCAGCTGGTACTCCCGGAGCGGGTAATTCACCGGGTAGATCCAGACGCGGCCCGCCGAGGGGTCGAAGCCCGACTCCGGAGCGGCCTGCAGCGAGCGCTCAGCCTCGTACACCGCCACCAGCATCACATCATCATCATCTTCATCCTCGTCTTCATCAGGAGCCGCTGCGGAATCTGAGAGCGTTACAGAGAGAAGGTCAGGCTTACAAACACAGAGAGAACTTTTAATGTACAGTGTACTGGACTAAATGACTAGAATACTAGTATTTCCAGAAGCTAAGAACGGCAGTTTTAGACATTAACTTTAAGAATTCTGTAAGAAGTCTTGAATGATATGAACAAACAGAACTCAATCCAGAAGAATTGTGCCTCCAAGACGCTTCAAGAAAGATACCTGCAAAGCTACAGAACTAAAAACTTCAAGCACTTGTGTAAAAATACTTTAAAACGAGGATGCTGTCAAAAATGATGTCATGAACAGATTTCCCTCATAAATTAACGTTAACTTCTAACTTAACTTATTTACTAAATGAAATCAACATCTCAGTGAGTGTCTCAGGAGGTCTCTCGAAGTTTGCTCGCTTTCTTCATGTCGTGGGTCTCTTCAGGGTGTGTGTGAGGATAAGTTAACCTGGTTTTCTGGAAGGCAGGCCCGGTTTGGCGCTGGTTTTCTGGCCCCAGGACTGGAATAACGTTCTCTGGTTGGCGCTCATCGCAGAATCACCTCATCTTCAGGTTCGGTGGAAATTAACTCATAAACGCGGATAAATCCCGTCAGACCGAATATACCTCAGACGCGCTGAAGCTCTGTGTGTCTATAAACGGTCAAAACCGACACATTAGCGGATTTTAATACTCTGAACAAACGTAAACACGGCAGAGACAGCGAACGGCGGCTCGAATGTGGCGCGCGCGGCTGACGTCAAAGAGCGTGCGTGTGTGCGTGCGCGTGCGCAGACGGGGAAAGCGCGTTTACATGCCCGCGCTCGATTCTGAGGATAATCAATATAATATACATATATCTGGGGCCTCACAACACAAGGGGACCATCATATTTAAGAGTCCCCATGGTTTTTGTTTATTTTTTGCAGTGTACATTAAAAATAAATAAAAGAACATTACGTCTGTAAATTCTGTCTCTAACAAGTATTTATCATTTTTGAAAAATAAATTGCTAATTTAGATTGTCGCAAAAACGTTAAATTACTCGTGAAAAGATATAAAGAATTGATCAATTAATTAAGCTCATGTGTATAAAACTAATGTGAACACACCAGCAATAAATGACCTTCAATCAGTAAAAGTGAATTACTCTTTGACATAAACTATGAAGATCTAAGAAGAAAACTGATGAAGATTCAATCACAGAACACGTGTTTACAGAAATAGGACACTTTATTATATAGATAAATCTGTCTCTCTGATATAATTTAATCTCATCAAGGCTGTACTGGCACTAAACTGAGAACTACATCCGGACATGAGCTCACCTCATTATTCTGATTTAAAGCTTCACATTCACTGAAACACACCCGGAGCGTCCTTCCAGCTCAATATGAGGAGTCTCCTCTTTAGTTTTTAAAAACCCAACTATTCTTTTTTTTCATGCAAATAACCTAGGACGAGTCGCACTTACAACAGCCCATAATGAAGTCAATATTCGCAATCTATTAGTGCTGTCAAACGATTAATCACATATAAAACATACGTTTTAGTTTGCAAAATGTGTATATATAAATACACTCTCATGCATGTATATATTTTGAAAATATTCATTTAACATATATTACAAAAGAAATATATTTAATATATAAACAACATATTATTCTGAAATATATATATGCACGTGTTTGTATTAATATATATATATATACATAATTATACACAGTACACACACATATTATGTACAAAAAATATTTTTTTTTGATTAATCATTTGACAGTACTAATATATATATATATATATATATATATAAGTGTGTGTGTGTATGAAGAACAGGTAACTGCTTTTTTAACAATTCTCAAAAATCATGTTTTTTCACTGTGCTTTCCAATTAATCTCAATCAAACTGCAGCTGGGTTATTTTCATTATGTTAAAAAAATACAGCCAACTAACACAAAACATTGATAACATCATAAACATGATTTTTGAAAATGTAAAATAAACTCTTCATATATTTACAGTACAGCAGCGACACACAGCATCCATACAGCTAATACTGCGCTATTATACAGTACAAAAGTCTGGTGTAAATCTGCACACACACACACTCGTGTCTGGTATCAGAGCACACGGTACAAAACAAGATATGAGTGATAGTGCATGCTAGGTCAGTGTGGAGTCTCCAGCGTCAGACAGAGAGAGAGTTTATAGACGTGTGTGTGTGTGTCAAAGGTCAGTAAGGCACTGAGGGTCTGTGTCCAGGAGGATGGGGCGGCTCTCAGGAGCTCGTTCAGGTCACTATGTATGTTTGTGGACTGCAATGCGGCAGCGTTCTCCAGCAGCGTCCGGCCCATGTGAGCGTGCAGAGCTTCGGCCAGCTTGGCTGTGGCCGGCCGGGTGACTCCTCCTTTACCGGACGAGCTGAGCAGGGTCCAGAAGAGCGGGAGGACCTTCTGCTCCACCAGCTGAGGCTTGCGCGGGTACAGCTCCGTCACCAGCTCTGAGAAACAACACATCAGGACACATTCAACGACCAGCCACAGAGACTGAAGATATATCCTCCGCGCTATCTGGAATCTGCTCAAGTGGTGGACTTCTACATCCCGATTGTTCTGATTGGTTGCCGCCGAACCGCGTCATAGCTCATTACCATAAAGTTGACTTGATTTCAACTCTTCTTGACGCTCTCGCCGCCCTTCGCTGCCTCTCGCCACCAGCTCACATTGAAAATGACTTGTGGCCACTTTGACGCTCTCGCCGCCGGCGGTGTGAACGCACGGTTAGACTCCTGCAGACGAGCCATCAGAGCGTCGAACACCTGCAGCAGAGACATCATCGACTTCAGAGACATTACAATCTCAAAGCAGGGTTATTATAGAGAACTACAAACTAAACTAAAAATCATTAACTGAAATAGAATATTTTAAAAAATGTCTTTATTTGTTTGTCAAGGCAACATCTTGTTTAACTTGATAAAAATAAAAAATTAATTAATTAAAAACCAATAAAAATCACACACACACACACATATATATTTATGTGGTTGCTAAGGCAACATTCAGTTTAACTTGATATATTAAAAACATAAAAAAAGAAAAACTAATTAAAATGGCAAAAATATGTTCAAAAATGATTTAAAAATATTAATAAAAAGTATTTTATCACAATGAAACTAAATGAAGCATCTAGCACGCTTGATTTTTTTTAAAATCAAGATTATATAAATTATAACGTATTTATGTAATATTTGGACTCAATTATAATCAACGAATATTTTAGAATCACTAACATACATTATATATATATATATATATATTCTTATTCTTTTTTTTCATATTATTATTAAATAGTTCTTACTTTTCTGTTTTTATTTGAATTATAATCTTAGCAATTTTCTTCTTTTTAAAATATGTCTTAATATTTTATTAATTATTATTTACATTTAAGTTATTTTAGTACATCA
>JAUCMS010000097.1:994290-1004961 GCA_032357445.1 Enteromius radiatus | reverse complement strand
AAAGATTAAAAGGCTTCATATTTAGATTATTGTATTCTAATAAACGCGCATAACAATGCAATAATTTTATTTAATATTAATACACACTGATATTACCTGTACCCGATATTATTCACGAAGATGCAATTTTTTTAAAATCGCAGTCGTTATTTAAAAGCGCGTTCGCCTCAGAGGCTTTTATTTCCCGGAAGTGACGCAAGAGCTGATTTGTGTTTGTTTTCCTGACAGTCGCGGCCGTGTTGCGCTTCAAACTGCCAGAAATCAGCCAGACACACAGGTAAACGCTAAATAAACGCTTTATTTCTGCACTTTACCTCACTAAACGAACGCCTGACGGAGTGTAAATGCGCGGTAAGCGCGCGTTTGTCCTGAGCTGAGCTCTGATGCTAATGTTAGCAGGGAACGAGCAGCTTTATTTATTCATATCAGCTGATTGATGTCAGATGAAAATGATCGCCGTGTCGGGAGATGACTGTCATCTCTGATGCTCTCACTCAACACTCCTGCTCTGATTTCTGCTGTTCATGGATGTGGATGGATGTGTGTCAAACCTAGCGAGCTAGTCATGCTGTCTACATAGGGAGCGTCTGTGTGTGTCTTGTCTAGACAGCAGCTGTTCGAGCACACTGGCGTACAGGAGCAGTTTTGAGCTTCTGCTGTCTAGGTAGGTGTCGAGGACACACTTAAACGATGCTATTTGAGAGGCACTAGTATGTAGGGAGCACAGCAATACAGTGTGATGTGAACAAACTCCTGGATCCGAGCTGATGATTCATGTCAGACAATGGCATTTACATGCATTGTATGAGGAACAAGCAATAATAAGAAAAATGTGAAATATGAAAACATGGCGTTAAAATGAGGCAGGTAATGAATGAAAATGAGATATGACATACAACATCACAGTATTAAAATAAGATGAAAAGTAGTAAACAACGAAATATAAAGAAAATATTAGTCTAACCAAAATGTATTCAGGAACACTTTAAAGATTTCTCAGTTTATTTACTATAGTTTAGAATTTTTTTTAAGAATTGAGAAGAACTCAATAACTCTTAATTATTCACCTTATTTTGGCATTGTAATAAAATATATATTTAGTATTTAAATTCATATTAAAGTAAAATCATGGTAGTGTTTGCCAGATTTATGCTTTTTTAAAATAAAATTACAGTACTAATTAATTGCAAATAATATTTGAGCAACTATATGTATGCGCGCGTGTGTGTGTGTGTGTGTGTGTGTATATATGCAAAAATACATGCACACAGTATGTATATGAATTTGTATCTTGGAATTATTTGTTGCTTCCTAATTTTTTAGTTTATATCTCTCAGTTCAGATTTTTGTCCTTGTGATACAAGTTTATTTCTCCCAATGCTTACTTTTTTTTCTGAATTTCAAGAAATAAACTCATAGCTGTGATATTAAAAGATTGCAGTTACCTTTATAATCTGTTTATTGTTTGTCAGAAACAGGCTTCCAGTGTTTTCGGAGGGGGTGCATGTGAAAAATGATCATTTTGAGTAATTGCATCTGCGTTTATTTCTGTATTTGTGAACGGTAAGACTGCAGCAGAGCTCTGAGAGATTGCTGAAGTGTTTCTCCGAGCTCCTGACTGCTGCTGTTTGTTCATCTGCCGATCTTCTGGGAGTTTATAGTCCCTCATGAACAGAGGAACGCTCTTGTGACTCTCTGGTTGTGTCCTTCATTCTCAAACCCCAGCGAGCTGCTGTCTTGCTCTCTGTTACTCTGAGAGATAATTAGATAATACCACTTTTTTATGCCAAAAATCATTAGTATATTAAGTAAAGATCACGTTCCATGAAGATATTTTAATTTAAATATATCAAAACTTAATGTTTGATTAGTAATATGCATTTTTTGCTCCCTCAGATTCTAGATTTTCTAATAGTTGTATCTAATATAGTCCTCTCCTGACAAACCAGACATCAGTGCAGAGATGTATTCAGCTTCCAGATGATGCATGAACTGGTCCAGGGTCAGATCTGAAGTGTGTGTGTCTCTGTGTCAGATGGAGCAGCAGGCCAAGCCGTACATGTTTGCGAGCCTGACACGTCCTCACTCCGAGCAGCTCCTGCAGGGTCTGCAGCTCCTGAGGCAGGATCACGAGCTCTGCGACATCGTGCTGCGGGTCGGAGACGCCAAGATCCACGCACACAAAGTGGTGCTGGCTAGCATCAGCCCGTACTTCAAGGCCATGTTCACTGGAAACCTGTCTGAGAAAGAGACGTCTGAGGTGGAGTTCCAGTGCGTGGATGAAGCCGCTCTCAAGGTCAGCGCTCACACAAGCCAGTGTCTGTTTTGTGATTAAAATGAATTGAACTGTAAAAATAACCACAGAAAGCTATTCAAGTACACATTGCAAATAGTAGCTTTAGAAATACATTTTTGGTTTGATTCCACATAACGTGTATTACACACAACCATTGATTAAGCACAGAGTACGGGGGCGGGGTCAGCATGCTTATTAACTATGCACACTGTGATTGGCTGAAAGTCTCTGTCAGTGTCTGTAATGTGTTGTGAGTGAAGTGCTCTGTTTGCGTCTCTCATCAGGCCATAGTGGAGTACGCCTACACAGGAACCGTCTTCATCTCACAGGAAACAGTGGAGTCTCTACTTCCTGCCGCCAACCTGCTGCAGGTCAAGCTGGTTCTGAAGGAGTGCTGCAGCTTCCTGGAGAGTCAGCTGGATGCGGGGAACTGCATCGGCATCTCGCGCTTCGCCGAGACCTACGGCTGCCACGATCTGTGTTTATCCGCCAGCAAGTTCATCTGCCAGCACTTCGAGGAGGTGTGTCAGACCGAGGAGTTCCTGGAGCTGACCCGCACCGAGCTGGACGAGATCGTGTCCAACGACTGCCTGAACGTGCTGACGGAGGAGAGCGTCTTCTACGCGCTGGAGTCCTGGATCAAGTATGATCTGACAGAAAGGCAACAGTACTTGGCGCAGCTCCTGCACTGCGTGCGGCTACCGCTGCTGAGCGTCAAGTTCCTGACCAGACTCTACGAGGCCAATCACCTGATCCGAGACGACCATGCCTGCAAACACCTGCTCAACGAGGCGCTCAAGTACCACTTCATGCCCGAGCACCGGCTCTCCTACCAGACCGTGCTGTCCACCCGGCCACGCTGCGCTCCTAAAGTCCTGCTGGCCGTCGGAGGAAAGGCCGGGCTCTTCGCCACGCTGGAGAGGTGATGACCCGCGCTATTAGGGCTGCAGTTAGCTAAAACTAAAAGCATAACACACGTTTTGTTACTAAACTGTCTGAAATAAAGTAAATACATACTATTTAGACATACAACAGAAACTAATACAAAAGACAAAAGCACAACATTTCTAAAACTGGAATGAACATGAAAGCAGATAATATAGAAATAAGATGTAATTCAAATTATTAACAAAAGCTATAGTTGGATCTCAGTGATACTAATTACTAGGGATGTAATGGTATTGTAAATTTACCGTTGTACCAACAATTTTTCTAATTTTTTCCATAATACCGTGGTCACATGACTCGATAAAACGATAGGTCTTCTGAGAAAAGTTTGCTCAGGCGAATGGAGCGAACGGGAGGTAGCGGGAACTACAATTCCCATCATCTGAGGTTTGTCCAAGAAGTCTCTAGATTTGTCGCTAGTCGCTTTTAGAGAAAAATGTCACCAAAGGGGTCTGAATAGTCGCTAAATATAGAGACAGAGTCGCTGATCTGTAGCACAACAGACCGCAAAGAATGATGGGCACGCCTGGGCTGATGGGAATTGTAGTTCCTGCTACCTCCCGTTCGCCTGAGCAAACTTTTCTCAGGAGACCTATCGTTTTATCGAGTCATGCGACCACGGTATTATCAAAAAATTTGATATTGTGGTACGACGGTATTTACAACACCGTTACATCTCTAGTAATACATCGGCTAAAATGTCATCGATTCTGTGTTTGTCTGTCAGTATGAGGAGCTGTGTGTACATTAATGAGGAAAAAATGAACTTGAATGATTTTAGCAGATGGCTGCAATATAACAACGAGTGAACAATGTAAAGGGGTCTGAATACTTTCCGTACCGTCTGTATGTATTTAAACTCGAAGTTTAAACTTGATTAATGTAAGATGAATGGATTAATAATAAGACGTGTGGGTGGAGAATGAAGATGTGGTGTGATGCTGCTGCAGCTCTGTTCCTGATGAGTGTGTGTGTCTCTGTCAGTATGGAGATGTACTTCCCGCAGACGGACTCGTGGATCGGCCTGGCTCCTCTCAGCGTGCCGCGGTATGAGTTCGGCGTGGCGGTTCTGGAGCAGAAGGTGTATGTGGTGGGTGGTATCGCGACTCACATGCGTCAGGGCATCAGCTACCGGCGGCACGAGAGCAGCGTGGAGCGCTGGGAGCCCGACAGCAACACCTGGGTGTCTGTGGAGCGCATGGCTGAGTGCAGGAGCACGCTGGGGGTGGTGGTGCTGGCGGGCGAGCTGTACGCCCTCGGAGGATACGACGGACAGTACTACCTGCAGTCTGTGGAGAAGTACGGGCCCAAGCTCAAGGAGTGGCAGCCGGTGGCACCCATGACCAAATCACGCAGCTGCTTCGCCACCGCCGCGCTCGACGGCATGATCTACGCCATCGGAGGATACGGCCCCGCGCACATGAACAGGTGCCAAAGCAGGGCATTCTGGGACGAGGCATCAATAACTAAAGCTAGTGCTTCTAATGTGTTTCTGTTTTATCTTGTATGTTAAAAACTGAAACTGGGGAAAAACATAAATAGTTTAAAAAAATGAAATACAGAAAAATCTCTATATAATAAGTAGTTTTTAAATGCATGTGTTATTGTGGTGAGTATGAGCGCTGCTGTCAGGAGCAGGACGGCTGCTTTCTTCTTCTCTCATGGGCTCGTGGTGGGATGCTCTTCTGTTGTTCTCGTGTCTCTATGAGCGCTGATCTCAGGAGATGTGTTTCACCACATCCCTCTCTAAATGCGTGTCAAGAGTTCTGGAAAGAACAGGGACTCATGGGACACTGCCAAGCTTTCATGGGGCCAGAGCTTATTTGTCCGGTGTTTAATCAGCAGTGTTGGGATAATTATAAGACCAGAGTGATATTAGCTGATCATCTCATTACTCTGAGCTCTGTAAACAATACCCTTTGTAATGTGTTTTTAAAAAAGTCTGTTCTGCTCAGGAAGCCTGCATTTATTTGATCCAAAATACAGAAAAGCATTAATATTGTGAAATCGTTTACTATTTAAAATAACTTCTTTGTATTTCAATAGATTTTCAAATGTAATTGTTTTCAAAGCTGAATATTAGCAGAATTATTCCAGTCACATGATCCTTCAGAAGCCATTCTAATATTGCTGCTTAAAAATAGATTATTATTACTGTGCGGAGTAGAATTCAGGATCCAGTCTGAAGTCAGGGACGGTCTTAGTACAGAGTTAACCGGGGACTGATGTGTGTTTCAGTGTGGAGAGATACGACCCCAGCAAAGACTCATGGGATATGGTGGCTCCGATGGCTGATAAGCGCATTAACTTCGGCGTGGGTGTGATGCTGGGCTTCATCTTCGTGGTGGGAGGACATAACGGCGTGTCTCATCTGTCCAGCATTGAGCGCTACGACCCTCATCAGAACCAGTGGACGGCCTGCCGACCCATGAACGAGCCGCGCACCGGTGAGAACCAATCAGATCACAGAACCACTAGAGCAGAGAGAAAACAGGGCTGTGACGTGATCATCTTACGTTATTACTGTGGCGCCTGATGATCATGATGAGTGTTCATATCAAAATAAATCAGAAAGAAACCCACTTTATCAATGAATCGGACGTTTGAATGAATCATGTGAGTCAAAGATTCAATCAAAAATGATTCATTCAGTCGCTATTTCTATTTATTATTTCATACATTTCTTGTAGTTGACAGATGAAACTTATGAACAAAAGCTTAACATACAAATAAGATGAGAAAAATATATCCTATAATTTATCTTCAATTTTAGAAGTTTTTTTTTCAAATATTTGTTATAATAACTGCTAGCAACCTTTAGTTTTATATTTCAGTGATGTTTGTGTGTGTGCGCAGGCGTGGGCTCTGCTGTGGTGGATAACTACCTCTATGTTGTGGGCGGTCACTCGGGCTCATCTTACCTGAGCGCGGTCCAGCGGTACGACCCCATCACGGACGGCTGGCAGGACTCCAGCGGGATGATGTACTGCCGCTGTAACTTCGGCCTGACCGCACTTTGACCCCGGGCGCCCGGCTGACCGGCAGAGACGCGAGGGGAACTGGCTTTGTTTCTGGAGTGTGTGTTCCGCTCCTCCGGCCGGTGCTGGACACGGAGAGACGACAGACACACGGCGCTGAAGCGGCGCTCTGACCAACACCAGAGCCTTCCACTGACCCTCGGAGGACCAGAGCACAGCGCCCGCTCTTCCCCTTTACATTTCAAGGCTTCTGATGAGGGACGCACATGCAGGAGTGTGTGTGTGTGTGTGATGCATGAGCTCAATCGGCGCTTCGCTCTGGAGGAGAAGCGTGGGACTCATGATAAGGGCTGCCTTCTGTCCTCTACATACAGCTCTGTGTGTGTGTGTGTGTGTGTGTCAGAGTCACTGCACTGTCCGTATGTGTGTGTGTCACGCGCTCATCTACTGTCCTTTCTGCTGGAAATGAGTGAATCTCACCAGAACTCATGCAGCTCATGTTTCACAACAAAGTCCGTTATGTTTTGCTGAAAAACAAACAAAGAAACAATTTTTGCATTTATTTTTGGCAAAGTTAAAATATTTTAAGTTTAAAAAAAAATTACTTTTTTTTTTTTTTTTTTTTTGCAGATTTCAAACTGCGCAGGTCAAAAAACTCATTTTGCAGTCGAAATATTTTGCTGAGGGACAGATATTATTTTATTTATTTTTTTATATTTAATGTACAAATATGTAGTTAATTTGGCACGGAGATGTGCTGTTCTTAAACACTATTGAAATCAAATATCACATTTCTGAGATTCAAATCTGTCATTTTTCCTATATTTTCCTGAAAGAATGTGATGAAAAAAAAATGTAGAAATCTGAAATGTGAGCTGGACGTGATCCTGACGGGTTACTAAGATTCACGAGTGAGTGTGTGTGTGTGTGTGTGTGTGTGTGTGTGTGTGAGAACACTCATACTGACTGGTGCTACTTTCCTCTCCAGGATTGTGTTTTATTTCTGTCACGGTGTGAATCTTGATTTGCTGTTCCTGTGGCGTTCAGATAAAGCATCGCGCAATAACGCCGCTGGTTTGAGTCGAGTGTGTGTGTGTGTGTGTGATGCCAGACACCGGTCACATGGTGCCAATCATCCACACGTCTCTAGATGTCCATCGTGTCACGGTCGAGCGCTCTTCACATCTGCACGTGGAGATACTGAAGCTCTGCACTTACCAAACCATTTTCTACTGTGTAAATATGACCTTTGAGTTCCTCTGAGGCAATAAGACTTTCTCTTCAACTCCTTTTTTATTTTGGTCATTAATTGCCAAGGTGTTTTGGGAATCCTGTGACTGACCTTAATAGCGCTTGGTTTCTTTCTGTTGCTCGTTTTTCTGGATTTCAACGCTTTCGAGGTTCATGTCGGATCTGATCTGCGTGTTCTGGATTGGAAGCGTGATGTCTCTCAGTCCAGAACGTCCGGTGTAGATCTTCATCCAGGGGCACAAAGGGAACAAATGCTCGTCGGAAGCATCTGTGTTTGATTAGCAATAAGAAATTATGTCCTCGCATCCACAACTGTCCATCAGCGTCGGTCTGCAGCGGATGACGGCGTGGGGTTATTCTCTCCTGAAGCGTGTTCAGAACCGGACGATGGTGAGAAGATGAGTTCATGTGGGATCCTAAAGGCCATGCATGTGAAAACGTCAAACTGCAAAAGGAAGGTGTTTGTTCGTGTCTGAATCGCCGCTCTCACCAAAGTGCTCGTCTCACGAGGGAATCTGAATCAGTCCAGAATGACTTCCTCACGGTCTTAAACTTTTGATCCTTTTTTCCCGATGATGATGAAGATGTTGCCACATTTTCTTTTTCTGTGCGTCCATCCGGCTTGTGTTTGAAATAGTGACTTTTTATAAACCTGTGGATTGTTACTGGAACTAAACCGACAACCTTAGCTACAAACGCAGTATTTATTTTTCACAAGTGTTGAGAGCATAGCGTACTTCTGCCAGTTTATTTATGTGTGTGTTGCAGCTCAACCAGTCAAGAAATAAAGGCCTGGAAATGAGTCCCGTGTGTTTCTGCTTCCCTTCGGATCACCCCAGACCAGTACGAGTGTGTGTCTTCATCAAATCTGGAGAAACGTGTCTCTGCATAATGGATGTGAATGGGTGCCGTCAGAATGAGAGTCTAAACAGCTGATAAAGACATCACATAATCCGAACAAACCAGCATCAGACCAGAACACTAGTTATTATGGATTATTTTACTTCTTGTGTCTTCTCCAGATGTTAACTGATGATGCTTTTATCAGACTCTCATTCTGACGGCACCCATTCACTAGTTAATGAATGCTGATTTCATGAAATGAGCTCATTAACACGCAGACACACGCTTACAAACGTATAAAGTTTTATTCGCAGTGGGAGCATATATAATATCGGACTAATATTTGATATTATAAAAGCATTAATACACACGGATCACATCTGTAATGTTCCGTTGATGGTCTTCATGCTTCATTAAACACATCCTAGTCATGATGAGTCGAGGAAGAACAAACAAACGATAATAAAGGTGATTGAAACCAAGTGACCTTCTGTGGGAGGCTGTTTCTATGAAAGCAGATTTATGCATGAATCCAAATCCTCGTTAAACACAATCAGTGTGAATTCAAGACGAGGTGTGTGTTTGCACCTCAAGGCCTTTACTGCTTCTGGACTGATATGGTCTAGGCCTGAGCGTTTGGGGCTGACATTATAACACATCAGTGAAGAATATTGCAACAGACACATACTCGACCTGAAATAAAAGGGTGTAAATATAATACTTGCACATGCAGACACATTTTGGTCTAGATACTGGGATTTAAAGTAAATGATGGGTAACAAAATGTTTACTGCAAGTCTTGTCTTTTTAGGGTTAGTTATATTAATGAGAAGAATAAGATAATGAATGCTCTTCTACCCCCATCCTGTGATTAAAATGGTGATTTCAGGACTTGGAGGTAAATGTAGTGTTTTTCACCTGTTTAACGGTTCTGCAGGCAGCTAATGTCTGAGCACCATTATTTAGCCATCTTTCATGCTCCTCTACAATCATGACACGTGCTCAACTTCCAGGTTTTGAGCTTTCTTTTAGGATTTATAAGGTTTTGTTATGGCGCTAATGATGGTCTGATCTCCATGAAACTTTGTGACACGTGTTTTTACCGTTTTGCTAAACTCCCTTTTTTATGTTTTTTTCTATTTTATAGCACCACCAAGTGGCAGAGCTGTACATTTTTTTTATTTGACCAAAGTTTGAGCTCTTACACGTGTGTACCAAGTTTGGTGAAGATATCTCCTTCCATTCAGGAGTTATAACTATTTTAGTAAACGTTACAAAAGTTTTGGCACCCCTTTGTGACGGTGAGTCAAAATTCTTTAATAAAATATATTTTTAGAAAATTGCTGTCGAGAAAATATTTCTACACTGATTCGGTTCCAGTTGGGTGAAAAACCTAAGCCTAGTTTGCAAAAGTACAATTTTTTTAAATGTGCATACTGGAATGAAGCCTGCATGCTTGTGTCTGTGTGAATGTTTTGTCAGTCGGTCGGAGCACCCAGAACTATTATAGTCCACCATCACAGAGTCTTGGATTCCAAGTAGCAGAAAACAGACAGAGAATCACTTACAAAAGTACAAAAGTCAAGTATAAAACATCGCTGGAAGGCACAAAAATATTCTGTGTCATCAGAAGCGGAGTACTGGCGTGTTCATCGTTCTGTGGTCCTGATGTAGACGAGCGAGGACAGCAGCAGGAACTCTGGAGGTTTGTTCAGAAGCACCAGGTTGTCGCTGCGCAGGCCGTCGTAATGCATCCAGAAGCCGTCGATCTGGAACGCCGCGGAGTAATGATGCTCGTCTCTGTTAAAGAGCGTCGCTCCCTCCAGCGAGTACCTGCGCAGTAACAGCACACCTTTACCAAACACACACCTGCAGATTCATGCAGGGACAAATACTTTGCATGTTTTAATTCAATCGTGCATGATTTAAGAATTTGTTTGCATGGCAAGTTTTCCTTAAATCATGCTTTATTGTACTTAATCAAAACAATCAGTCAGTGTTAAAAAATCTGTTTTCCTTTTTGCATGCATAGCTGTTTCTTAAATGATTTGTAGGAAGATGTTGGAAAGTGCCGTGCGTTCACATTCAGGATCACTGCATGCACAACATTCAAGCCGAGGCTCCTGAAAGACTGACGGTGAACTGAAGAGTACCGCTGCTCGGAGAGCTCCAGATGATACGGCACGTACGACAGATCCTCAGACTGCCACACCTGCATGTTGAGGATGACGAAGGGCGGCGGGCCGTGACAGAAGAACCTCTGACCGAACTCTCTCAGACCCTCACACCTGAAACACACACAGAGACGTGAGGCCGAGGGGATCAGATCCACACCGTCAGCCTCCGAGGAACACC
>JAUCMS010000097.1:975864-994190 GCA_032357445.1 Enteromius radiatus | reverse complement strand
ACCCTCACACCTGAAACACACACAGAGACGTGAGGCCGAGGGGATCAGATCCACACCGTCAGCCTCCGAGGAACACCTGACCTCAGCTCTTCACAGAGCTCCAGCCGCGGGCAGAAGAACTCGTCCAGAGCCGACTGGATGGGATCCTTATCTGGAAGCTCCTGAGGAGGACTGAGAGAAACACAGACAGAGCCAGCGTTCAGGATCACACTCATCTCCTCGTGTCTTCGGTGTTTTATCCAGTAAAAGCTCTTTTAGTGTAATCTCATGTTCTTCTCATACTTCTGACTTCATCTCATAAATGTGACTTCTAACATCCTAATTTTGATTTATTATAATAGTTTTGACGTCAGAATGATCAGCTAGCACAGGGGTGGCGAACTCAGTTCCTGGAGGGCTGGAGCCCTGCAGAGTTTAGTTCCAACCCTGCTCCAGCACACATAATATGCAGTTTGGAAGGACTTGATTCGTTGGATCAGGTGCGTTTAATTAGGGCTCCGGCCCTCCAGGAATTGAGTTTGACAGCATATAATGATTATGATCATCAGGCTTTCGAGGAAAGTTTATTTCTTCATCTGTTATAATTTTGACTTTCTATCTCATAATTGTGATTTTTTTTACATCGTAAATTTGACTTTCTATAATAATTCTGACCTGTCTAAATCTCATAATTATGACTTCTCATGCTATTGACTCCCTACATCATAATATACACCGTTTCATCTCATTATTGTACATTTTTACATCATAATTTTGACTCATCGCATAATTATCTCATAACTCAATATATAATAATTATGGCTTTTTAACTCAAATTTGATCATCAGGCTTTTGAGAAGCTTTCATTTCTTCATCCTGTATAATTTTGACTTTCTATTTCATAATTTATACCATCTCATAATTGTGACTTTCTCTAATAATGGAGTCATCTCAAAATGATCTCCTGGTATATAATAATGATGATTTTTATCTCAATTACAACTGGCAAATGTGATCATCAGGCTTTTGAGAAGCTTATCTCTCAATCATCATTGCATTGCATCATATTATATATTTGAATCATTTCAGTCTCATCTTCCTAAGACACATTAATGCATATATAGAGTGACAGCTGATATTTAGATATTATTGCACCTCCGTTAGAAACTTCTCACCAAATAGCGTTTTTCTTATCAAACGGAGCATATGCTCTCTGTACACTGTTATATTATCTCTGTGTAAGCTGTACTTGACGCTGATGGTCTTGCACAGGTGCTCCTGGAAGCGGTTCGGGCAGCTCCAGCTGGAGCACCAGCTCTCCTGCACGCTGGACATCAGGTTCTCCAGGTTCTTGGTGAAGTTCTCGTGCTCATTCCCAAACAGGTCGATCTCCAGCGCCGTTTGGTGGATCTGGGAGCGGTACTGCCGCTTGGACATGCGGTCCCAGATCCACAGCATCTTGACGGTGGTGTACTCGCAGCAGTCCATCAGGTAGAGGAAGTGCTGGACGAAGCTCCTGCCCAGGAACAGGCCGAGCTCTCTGGGGAAGCTGTGGTTGTCTCTCAGGATGACGTAGAGGAGCATGAGGAAGCCGTCGATGGTACAGGTGTTCTTCAGGTTGATCTCGACGTACAGCGGCGTGCAGGCGATGGCTTTGCGTCCCGCTCTGATGGTGAACACACCGCCCCATGGCAGAACCGGGCGCCAGAACGAGCGCTCGCCCTCCGTGTTATTATTGATGGAGGCGCGGATCTCCTCGAACAGCGTCTTGGTCCTGTCAGAAGAAAACACTTCATTTTGATTCAGTTTTGATCAGCAAAACAGCAACTTTCAACCTGACTTTATCTAATGTTCCCATTCATGTCCTGATCGTGTATGCATTGCATAAAGCATATTTAATCAGATTAATTCATAATTTGCCAATTTAAACAGAAAACTTGTGATACCAAACAATTGTCTTCATGTACTGTGATTACTTCACTTATAGTGATGTTGATATTACTTATAAAGTTGACCCTACATTCGCCTGTAGTGTCTTACTTTAATTACATTATAAATACTAGCAAACTATTACAATTTAATAGGTTTAAAAACCAATAACACTAAAAATACTGAGAGTTTATGAAGTTCATCTCGATGTCAGAAATCTGGCTGACAAAGTAAAACTCATTCAGTTTCATCTAATCAACAGATGACCTAAAACTGCACTTGATTAATTAACATTGTTATCATTTGTGCACTTGTGATTCAGTCGTGTTGTTGTACAGAGGCAGCAGGTCTGTATTAATGAAGCAGAGTACTTTAATGATGTGTGTGTGTGTGTGTTCACCTGTCCGAGTGTGAGATGAAGCTCTGCAGCTCCTCAGAATCTGTTAAAGAACAGAAATCTCTCTCCATAATGTCCTGCACGTCTTCATCTCTGCGCAACCAACATGGCATCTGTTTACCAGCTCAGCGCACCGCCCACTCGCGCGTCACGCACGTACGCAGCGCTGAACAAGCCCCGCCCAAAAATCTTTTTTGCAACATTTAGGCTATTTTTTAACTATATATATATATATAGCAAACTTTATCTTGACGTTAATCTTTTGTCACCAAAAAAGTACATATTTTAATGCTTTGGGCCTATTTTTTAAGGATGTAGGAAGTGTTCTTCTGTTTAAAAAATATTAAAAGTAGGTTTTCAGTGCCCATTTACATTTATAATTAAGCATTTCCCCACATATATTAAATAAATATATACCATATTTTGTATAATTTTACAGAAATTAATTTCGATCTTTTTAGAAAACATTAACTCTTTAGTAAGTAGCTCTGCATGGAAGCTTCTACTAAATGTAAACACCGAAGTCTGTAATATTTTATTTTATTTTTTAATTTTTACAAAAATATATAATGACAAAAGACACATAAGCAACGTATATACCTGTATGCAAAAATATTTAAAACAAAAAAAAAATATATATATATATATTATTTTTAATGAATAATTTTACCAGCAGTTTGGCGCGCTCTTGTGGCGGAAGTCTGTCACGGTTATAAGAAATAAAAAAAACGCTCCTAAAACTTTTTAGGCTCAAAGAAATTGACTTTTGTCATCTCGCCTCGCTAGTCACAGTTTTAGTCACAGGATTCCACCTTCACTTTGACCTTTTTCTGAATGAAACATCTTCATCATCGCCTCGGTAAAGGTTCCTGAGGGAATTCGTGACATCCGGGACTCTGGCGTCCCTGGATACAGCTAGTTCAGAGTAAACAAACCGGGGTTTCACCAAAAACACAGAGAGAATTTCGCCGTGTGAGACTAATTTACTGTAATATATATGCATATATATCCACACATGATTTATTATCGATAGATGTGTCGTTGTAGGTGATATGGAGGTTTCTGCGGGTGATTCTGGAGCCTCTGAGAGTCCGCGGACCCTAGATCCGGTCAGTAATACTCCAACATACTCCAACATACTCATCCCCATCCCTCAGAAAGCCTTCAGTCAGCATGCTGTTATCCGTCTGTTCAGGATTCTCATGAGAAGAACTGTCCAGCAGATCAAGGTCTGACATCATCATCACATCAGCAATCATCAAGTGTTAATTATGACTAATTAAAGCCTGCAACATATGACTTTTAGGAATAGGTATATCCTCCTGAGGGAAAATAATAACTGTTTTGTGATTTTAGTGCATTTTACATTGTTTAGAGCATAAGAAAGGTTATATTTCAATAAATGCATAAAATAAATAAAAAGACATGAATAGGCTAAAAGCAGGTGTATATATAAGTCCTGGGCCTCATTTATAAAACTCCATAGATTTCTTTCTTAAAGTGTAAAGATTTGCGTATGCACAAACGGTTTCAGATTAATAAAAACCTGTGCAGAAACCTACAAGAAGATACAGGCTATAAATGCCATTTGTGCCGCACAGTTTTATTGCTAAAAATCAACCAATTGTAGTATAATTGTCTGACTCTGCCCTTCACTGAGATGGCACATAGAAAGTGTTTAAAGATTGTATAGTTTTAAGATGATGCACTAAGCAGACAGGACGGCTGTGAGGATCATCTTCTGCCGTGTGATGATGCTGTTCCAGTGTCTGTGGATCGTATGGACATCACAAAGGGCTTTCTGGAGGATATTTCTCGCCCGGCCTCCGGCGAGATCAGGAGACTGAGTCGAGATCGTCCCAGATCTCTGGAGGTGCTCAGTCCTGACGCCACAAACTCAGAGGTACAGGAACTTCTTCATCACGTCTCCTGAGCGTCTGGAGACAGAGAACTAACACCTGTCTGTGTCCTAAAGCAGGTTCAGACTGATCTCACAGCAGAAAACAGTTCTGATCAAGGTAAACATGAGCAATTCAAGCAAGAAAACATCGCATTCATGCCTGCTCCACAGAGCACAGCTGCTTTCATCTCAAGAATAAAGTATGATCTTTTAGCTTTAATCTTAGTTAATGCTTTAGAAATGTTGTAGTGTGTTTTTGTCATTTATAGTATTTTAGTTATTATATTTTTATTTAGTTGCCATTATTTTAGTACTTCAAGTCAGTGTTTTTTTGTTTTTTTAATCATTCAGATACCATTTTAGCATTACATTTTATTTTTAAATATATATAACCCATGGAGGTCATGACCTCTAGCATTAGTCGCTAAAGCACCACTTTTTGTTTTGTTTAAATGTTTAATTATGTCTATAGTTTTTTACAATTATTATTTTAGTTTTAGTTTCAGTTATTTTAGTACATCAAGATAAACTAAATTAAAATAAATAATGTTGACTTTTCAACTGGGTGAAATAAAAGCTTTTTGACAATTTTATTTAATTTCATTCCATATTAATGTCAAGTAAATTTTAAATTAAATTAATTAAATTAAAAGAAGTGAGAAATGTTGTTTTATATATATATATATATAAAATATACTATTTAATTATATATATTTATTATTAAGTAATTATTTTTTTTAATGACTTTCATTTACAAATATTTTAATATTTTAATTGTAAAGTTAACAATAACAAACCTGTTTACATCTGCTGCTCGTGAAATTTATAACAGGCATAAATCGTGAAAATAAAATCATTAAAGAATACACTAAAAAAAAAAAGTTGTAAATAAAACACATCTTATTGGGTGTTTTATTAGATAATGCTATTTCAGTTTTTGCTACTTCAAAAGTTCAGTGTTTCTTGATTTTAAAATGTACTTCAGAGCAAATATGATTTCTACAGAGTGTTGAAAACTATATGGATAAATGAAACATAGCCCTGGGCATTTTTTTTTTTGCTGTGCTGGTCCAGCAGTTAGACCAGCACTAAACCTGCATAAACCAGCGGCCGGGTAAAGTCTAGAGCTTAATTGCACGTCATGTTATATTTCTATTATTCAGGTGTTCTGATGATTATTCCACAGAAGAGTCCGATGAAGAAAATGAAGATCCGGAGCTGAGAAAAGCCATAAAGAAAATGAAGAGACTGGACCGGATCCTGGCTCTCAAGGCGTCAGCGGAGAGAGAGGTGAAGCAGAGAGGAAAGGAGCAGCACCAGAGACTCTGGCAGGAGCTTCAGGTACAGATCAAACACCTGAGAGCTTCATACAGACGTGTGTGTGCTTCACTAACCCTGACACACGCTACAGGCCACGGCCCACAGGACGAGCAGCCACGAGCTGGAGAACACCAGACGCTTTCTGGCACTCACTCCCAGCAACTGTGAGCATATTACACCCAGACACTCTTCATTACATACATATACAGTGTGTACATGATTACTAGACACACTGATATTCTCATCGTATTTACCAATTCCAAACCACATCAATCTTAATAACTGCTATTCATTTTGTATTGATTACAAGTGATATATAAGTGAGAAACTGCATAACTAGGAGTCCGGTTTTCTTCTCCAGCAGTTCGACTCTTTGAGTATGTCACCGTCCGATGGTCATGCCTTAACTTTCACAAATTCTAGTATTGCATCCTTCTCTTGAGCATTTAATCATTTTGGACTTGTAGTCTGAGTTAAATCTCTTTTTTGGCTCATTTTAGTAATTATGCAGTTTTCCACTTCCAGCTTTCACTTATAAATGATAACATACAGAATTAATAGTAGTTATTAAGGTTGATGGGGTTCAAAATCGGTAAAATGTACTTGGAAAAAATCTGATTTTAACCTGCCTAATAATAATAATAATAATAATATTGTAATAAAAATTAATAATAAAAAATAATAATGTGTATATATATATATATATATATATATATATATATAAAAAGATAAAGAAAATCATATTTCTGGACCTGATTTAGATGCGTGATCAGATGTGTGTTATTTGTGACGTTCAAGGCTCCTCAGATCAGGACTGTGAGGAAGTGGATCTCGTCCCTGTGTTTGAGACTGAAGTTATCGATCTGATGAGTGACATGAACACCAGACCCCAGGCGGAGGGTAAACACCTGTTCTTCTGAAACACTTCTAAAAGAATGAGAAACAAAATGGTGCAGAAATCATTTCCACTTTTAAACTTTACAAATATTTACAGTAAAAGGTCAAGTAACACATTCAATTCATAAATAACAAGTAACATCATTTTCTATTGAAATTGAAAGACTGAAATACTATTTTCTTGCTAAACAAATTCCAGTAATCTTTATTTAGAGGGTTTTTTTAGATGATGTTGTTTTATCTGTCACACTAGAGGGCGTCCTGATCCCAGGAACCATGCTTTACTGGCCATTTATCAAACAGAAGGATGTTAATTCAGGGTTTAGTGACATAATACAGTGTTGGCAGTAACTAGTTACATGACACACATTAACTTCAGGCAGTCAGGTATGTTTGTCAGCAATAGACAACAATACATTATGAGTCAAAAATATATTTTTCTTTTATGCCAAAAATGATTAGGATATTAAGTATAGATCACGTTCTATTTATTAAATATATCAAAACTTAGTCATATGGATTTCTAAGAGCTTCATTTGAGCAACTTTAAAGATGATTTTCTCGATATTGAGATGTTTTTGCTCCCTCAGATTCAGATTTTCTGATAGTTGTGTCTCATACAGATATTGTCCTCTCCTTATGATTGGTGCTCCAGGATCACATTTAGTAACTCTTTGGTTTTATGTCTTATTTTTTAAGAGTAACTGTATTGTTTTTCCAAAGCGTCTTCAGAAGCCGGTGTAGTGCTGTGAGGTTAACCCTGCCTGGTTTACACGTTTCAAAAGATTAACAGTGGAAAACATTTGTTAGAAATGTAAAAAAGGAATCGTTACATTCCATTACTTCCACTACTTGTTACATTTGAAACAGGGTAACTAGTCTTCTGCAGCCGAATACATTTACAAAGTAACTTTCCCTAACTTACATCTGTGTGTGTGTGTGTGAAGCGGGTCAGCAGGTGACGGAGGATCAGTCGTCAGACGGCAGACAGAGAGGAGCTGCTCGCAGCAAGCGCAGACAAGACTTTGTCAGGAGGAATATTGAGGTATGTCGAGGTCACTTCAGACCGATTAGAGCCATATGACTGAACATGTGGGTGAAGAATGCTGGGAAGAGCCATGAAGCGCCTCGTTTTCTCGCCCCTGCTGGCGTGCAGATTATCCATTTGCTCATTTCGTTTGTTTTCAAATAATATTGATGCTCAGAGTCGGGTGCTCTCAGGGGGAGGGGCTTGCTCGTTCTACAGAACATCTGATTGGACAGAAGCAAGTGTAATATGATGTCACTGAGAGATTTGGACTGTTTTCCTGTGACAAAGACTCACGGTTGTATTTTGTCTTTAAACATGGAAAGATGTCCGTTCATACGGAGAGAACGGAATAATGGTGTAATGTGGAATTACAACAAAATTGATTCCAGCTCCACCGCAGTATTTATGTCTTGTTTTCCAGTATTTGAACATTTCTTAATTTACTGGAGATGCACGAGAACATCAGATAATACAAGAGAGTGGTCAAAAATGAGTTTATGATTAAAAGAAGAACAAATATCTGTCAGTGAGCTCAGAAAAATAAACTAAATACGAATTTTCTGAGCCAATGGTGGATATTTGTTCTTGTTTAAAGCATAAACTCACTCAATTTTGTTCAATTTCTGAGGAAACAGAACTGATTTCTTTGCATTAACTGTTGCATGCACTGCAAAAAATAAATATCTTCATTTTGAACTCAAAATACATGTGAAATGAAGAAGTTTTTAAAAAAATGAATGAGTTTATCCTTAAGAAGGTCTAAGAAAATATCTGTCAATGAAGAATAAAAAACTTATTTTCTCTCTCAGTTGACTTTATTTGTTCTTGTTGTCATAAACTCACTTCGTATCGATCCGAACGTAAATACTGAGTTTTATCAGTGACTGGATCATTAATCAAAGGTTGACTGAAGGTGTTTGTGATTGTTCAGCTCGCAGGAGCGTCAGGAAACTCGTTTCTGCTCACACCACAGGAGAAAGAGAGAATAGAGGAGCTGCTGAAGGATCTAGAAGAGGAGCAGAATGACAGCGAGATGATGACTGAACCACAGGTACATTCAGATTACCGTAATATGGGCTTAAACATATACCACCACCTGCTTCTTTAGAGAAAGCTTATATCCTTCCTATCTTTACACTGGTGTTGTGAGCAGTACACATGTGACGTCATGACTGTTTAACTCATACTGGAAGCCAGAGGGCGCTCTTGCACAGATGCGTCACAGGAGTAATAGACACTGCAGGAAGACAAGACAAGGCTAAGCAAAGTTGTTTAAAATAGCCAGTGTTGTAAATAAATGGTGTGACTAACTGCATTATTGTTTTTTAGTAACAAGTAATCAAACAAATGACTGTTTCCGCCATTACAACGCCGTTACCGTTACTGACAATAAAACGGGTCGCGACGCTTCATCTCACACAAAAACATACAGAGCTACAGAGTCTTACACAGAACTGACGCGCTACGTGTAAATCATATTCTTTGTTGGGAGTTCTTTGGAACTCTTCAGCTTTTAAGAACTGCTGGTTTCTCTGGTGGTGGGCGGGGCTAATGCACTAACGGCAATCTCATTGGCTGGCGCTCACCTTTTGTCGTCACTGTTTTGATTTCAGCAAATCAATTAGAGCGAATGCAGACAACGTGATTAATATTCATGAACCCAGCAGCTCAGCAGTTTACATTATTATTATTAGTAGTAGAATTCATAGTACAATTTTTTATATATATATTTTTTTTATAGAAATGCATACATTCATGGTTATTCTCATTACTAAAGCTCTATCATCTTATAATGCTAAATTAGCACAATAATATTATAATGCTATACAAAAAATAAATAAAACTATTCCCAAGGTGTCCACAGAGAGTGGATTTACAATGATAGACTGAGTCTGATAAATGTCTCTCACGTTGTCCCACAGAAACATTATAACAGTGTAGAATAGTGTACAATGTTTTATAATAATAATGTATTCTATTTAATGTTCTTTTTGTTGATTTAACATATTTATTTTGGGGACATCCAAGTTATTTGAAATATCTGAATAGTTTCTTTTCTCTGGTAATTTGTCACTTTTCTATAATGATGTGACTCAGTTACTAACTCAATTACTATTTATGAGAAGGTACTAGTAACTATAACTAATTAAGCAAACGCACGAACGAACAAACACACACATCAGATACACCAGGGTAGTTATGTGCAATATTATGAGGGTACGTGCGCAGTTTTCTTTCCTGGGGAACTGGGTTAGGGTTAGGCTTTCTGTGTTTACTTATTGTCTACAGACCTATCACTTAGTCAACTATGTTTGCATATAGCCTAAAATAGATTATAATTTATATAAAAATATATAGTAATTTTTTTTACTACACAGTTGTACATATTCTTTATCTCCAGATTGTGCATTGTTATATTGCATACTTAGTAATTCTATTTTTTATTATATTTTATTCAACTTTTTTTTTCTTAATTTAACTTTGCACTGTTCACTTCTGCCGAGGCAAAAACTAATTTCCCCCTTGTGAGACTAATAAAGGTTTATCTATCTATCTAATTACTTTTTACGTGCCCAACAATGAAAATAGTCCAAGTTTACATATAAAAGGATTTAAAATAATCATCAATAATCACAACAATAAAAATTACATTTATTTTAAAAAGGTATCCAGTTATTGCTGCAGCTGAATAAAACGCAAGAAATTTTAACTGCGGAAACTAGAAGACAATAAACATACGATAACGACAATATATAGTATCTGTGTTCTTCAAGCAGTCTTGGGTATTTTTAGAAGGATCAAGTATATATTATATATCAACATAGCTTTTATTAATGTATATAATACTATTATTGTGTAATATCAAACCACGTCTGATCACAACGCTATTTCAAGCACTCGACTGATGTTACGAAGCTAATTTGGAGAAAAGCGTGTCAGTAAATGATATCTTTGTTTGTAAACAGGCTAAGCTCGGCTCCACACGGTCACACACAGATATACGTCAGCAACTGAACTAAACCGTTATTATTGTGGGAAGACTAATCTTATCATTTGTACTGGTTATCACTCACCCGTAGTCCACATTACACATACATTAGTCGCTAGTGATCAGTCCTCAGTGTTACACTTTATTAATGCCTCGTTTTCTTACTGTGAGATGTTGTGAGTGTCATGAACTCGTGATTAGTCAGCGAGAGAGAGCACATCACTTTCAGTTGGTGTTTAGCAGCTCTTTTCATCTCACCGCCGCAGGAATTGGCCTCTACGTTTATAGAGTCCTTCTTTCCTTCACAAAGTGATTTGTGTAATTGTGTGCGGAAGCCCGACAGGACCGCAGATGTTTGGATGCTCCTCACAGGTCCGATGGAAACTTCCTGTTATTGCAGGAGCTTGTCGATGGGCAGGAGATGTTTGATGCCTTCTGGACTCGACATAATTAAAGTCTCTCTGCGTGTGTTTGACTCTTTGACCCCGGCAGACCGAGACTCACAGCGGTCATCCCACAGGTCAAGTCACTTCAGTTTCTATAGCGCTTACACTATACAGACTGTTTCAGTACACAGAACAATAACTGCGTTAATGCTGTAATATTCATCCATTCATGAAGCTAATTCAGTTTTAGCTGTAATGCAGCTCTGCAGACAACAATAGAGTCATTATTCAGAGCAACAGGGTCAGTGATGATAGTGAACATCAGTAAATTAAGCCGAATGGATATTATTTGTGCATAAACAGAATAATGTTTAGTTATTAAAAAATGGATCTTGTAGTGGATGTACAGATGTTCCTGGGTTTATATCTCACACAAATTTAGTTTGTTTTCACAGTATTTTACATGCAAAGTCTTTTGAGATTGGGTTTATATATATTAGCAAACTCTTTCTATATTCTCTATCTGTACATTAACTGTACAAAGTTACAAAGTCTGAATTGTACAAAAAATAAGTTGCAATTATTTAAAAAAAACTGAATTATGAGATATAGACTCTGAGTTCTGAGTAAACTAAGAAAAAGTCAAATTTTGAGGAAAAAAAAGCCAGATAAACTTTACATTCTGAGAAAAAAATTAATAAATATTGTGATAGAGGTTCAGAGTTCTGAGGAAAAAAATATGACTTTGTCACGTAAGCTTGCAATAAAAAAAACTGCAGGAAAAAGTAAATACTGCGAGATAAACTCAGAATTATGAGAAGAAAGCAATACGCTAAAGAAGAAATTCTGAGGAAACAGGTAAAGATTGTGAGAGAAACTTCTAAGAAAGGAATGATTTAAGAGAAGATAGAAAAGTAAAACTTTATTATGAACAATTATCAGGGGAAAAAAAGCGAGAAACTTGAATTCTGGGGGAAAAAGTAAAACACTTGAAATTCTGAAGGAAAAAAATAAAAGTTGTTAGATAAATTAGAAATTCGTTACATAATCTTTTCAACTGTTATGTAAATTTCAATTCTGAAAAAATCTAAATTGTGAGATAAAAAGTTTTGTTTTATTCCATGCCAGAGTGTTTTAGTTTTACACACACAGATCCTCCATGACTAGAGAGATGTTCGCTGGGGTTTTAGCTGCTGTTTAGTGAACTTCAGTAGCTGTATAAATACAGAGAGATGTTGCGGATGGTGTTGTCGGGTGTATTTCCATCATATGGCTTTGTTTTAAGGGTCACTCGAGGCCAAAGCACTTTAGCTTGTGTGATAGATCACTGCAGGCATCTCCACCTTCTGCTGGAGTCTCGCTCTACTCCACCTCATTATTAATCACTTCTGCATTCAGTCCAGCGGTGTCTAAACTGCTTACTTTGTCTTATTTGTTCAGAGATGGAGGATTGTTTTCTAGAGAAGTACTGATTGGTGTGTATCAACAGCCCAACCATTACTGGAAATGATCAGCAGCGTTTACACAGAATAAACCGTTTACATTACAACAAACACACTTCATTAGAAGAATAAATGTTACACAATACCCGTGCAGCGTCGCACGCATCTTATATAATGCAGCTTTGATATTAGGATGATTTCTGAAGAGTTATGATGCTGAACATCACAGAAATACATTACACTTTAACACAGATGCACACAGAAAACAATTGCAAATGTGGCGAGCGTAACTATTACGTATAATTGATGTTAAAATGCACTTGATGGAAAGAATAAATGTTGTCTCTCACACAATATCCACTATGCTTCTTATATAATGGTAAACTGTGTATGAACTGCACAGAATCTAGAAGCTGACTGTTTCTATCTTGAACTGCTGACCGCTGCTGTTCTCATTCCTCTTTAAGAGAGACTCACGCTCACATAATGTGCACGTTTAGCCCACAAAATGTGCAGTTGAAGGTGCTTCTGGCGCGGATCTGAGAGCGTCCTCCGTGCCAGAGGAGGCAGAGCTGGGGAAATTGATTCTGATGGCAGAACAAAGAGCGCTCTGTGTCAGCCGTTACCTTGGGTTTGATCTCGCTGTGTTCTCAAACATGCACTTCTGGAACGACTGCATGGAAATAAGTAGATGCTGCTAACGCTGCGCCAGAGGATCGCATTATTAGCGCTTGTGCCACTTAGAGGGATACGGCTTAGAGTTTGCTCTGAATTACTTCAGTGTGTGCACACAGTGTCCAGAAACTGATTCAGAGATCATTTCGAGCAAACCGTCCATTGAATCACTGTGCATTTTCACGGTGAACTGTGATTGGTCTCGTCTTTTCTTTGCATATATTTAATCGCTTGTTCATCGGTTCATCGTTGTTCTTGAGATCTGTAAAATGAATTTTTTTGCAAATTATGATGATTTCTGAAGATCACGTGACACTGAAGACGGCTGAACATCACAGGAATACATCACACTTTAATTGTGTTAATATTACATTACATTGAATTGTAATGATATTTCAGATTTTGACTGTATTTTATATCAAGTAAGTGCAAAATATATATATATATATATATAAAATGAGAGAATCACACAACAAACTATATGTTGATATTTCAGTTCAGTACAGGCTGTATGAGCTCATTATAATCACGCGGGCAGCAAGTCAACGCTTACCTCACCCTCGCCTACCTCTGACCTCAGCTCGCCGCTCGGCCTGATGGGAGATTCGCTCATTGGAAAACAGAAGGATATTAGTCAAGACTTAGATATTTGGCTTTAAAGGGCTGTTTGGCCGAGCGTCCGAGAGCAGCAATCAGGATATTGTGTGTCGTCCAAGAGCAAATACCAGGTGCAGGGAAACCGCTGGGCTTTATTTTCCTGTGAGCGCTTCTGCAAAACAGCATGACATCTGTGACTGAGGCCTGCTGGGGTTTTTACCCCCAGATAATAAATATTATTCAGAAATACTGCTTCGCTTCATATTGATGCTTTCAATCCCACTGAACTTTGTTTAACCTTGTAAAGCTACTGTTTTATGAATTTCTGAAGTCTCTACATGATCAAACTCTGCCTTCACACTCCATCTCCTCGAGTCTTCTGTCTCTGAGTGAGAGTTCAGCGTGTTTTAGCACTGAATTTAGACTGATTTTGATGAAGTAAGCGTCAGAATAACTCCAGATGAACTCTTTCTGGACCGAAGCAGCTCCTCACTCATTTTCTAGAAGAATCTGATCATCAGGATCCTTTGAGGAGCTTTACTTTCACTGTTCCTCAGCGGATTTATTTCTTTATTTATAGCATGGTCACATGTCAATCTCATATTAATCTCAATCTCTATTTCAATCTCAACACATGTTATTGGAGATATCTTCAAACAGTTGATTTGTTTCACTCATTCTGTTCAAGAAGTGAAACTTGTGTAATGAATACATTCATTCCACACAGACCGATATATTTCAAGTGTTTATTGCTTTTAATTTCAATAAATGGCTGGAAATAAAAACATCTGTTTGCTGTTGGGTGAGTTGTGTCTCCTCTGGTTTGCAGGTGGTCTCGTCATCTCTATCAGTCGGTGAAGGTTTCAGTCCTGAACCTGCTGAACTCCACAGTCTTCATCGTATTGACTCCAGACTGCAGCTGCTACTTCCTGTGCAGGACTTCCTGTCTGTGCGGAGCTCGTCACAGGTACTGATCTCACCACTAAGAGCTCTCCTAAACACACCTGTGCTGATGAACAGAGGCATGTCAGGAGCTCAGGGGGAAGGGGCGGGGCTGAGCTCGTTGCTATGCCCACAGTGATTGGGCACTGTCAGAGATTTATTCATGAAAGGTTAAAGGAAGACACCACTTTTGAAAATAGATGAATTTTTATATCTCCCCTAGAGTTAAACAGTACAGATTTATTTATCCAGCTGATCTCTGGGTCTGACGGTAGCACTTTTAGCTGTAGCTTAGCATAGATCATTATATCTGATTAGACCGTTAGCATCTTTTGAATATGTTTCCTGTAGTTACATCGTGTGCTAAGACCGACAGAAAATGAAAAGCTGTGATTTAGTAAAACGGTAAATCTCAAGTGTTTAACTCTAGGGGAGTCGGAAAATGAGCCTGTTTAAAAAAAAAAAAAGTGTTTTGATGAAGTTATGAGCTACTTTTAGCCTGAAGATGTTTTGTGAACACAGGCCCTGGTTTCTATCCAGGATGGTTTTGTGGATCATTTCTGCTGTTTGTGGATCAGTTTAGCACAAACAGAGATCAGACTCCTGCTGTCCTCTGACGTCTGAGCAGCTGTTTCTCTGTGAATCGATGAATCACAGCCGTATGGTTCAGAAGAGCTCGTCTGTAACAGAAGCTCCTGTCTTCATCAGGCCAAGAGACTGGAGAAGTGTCATAAATAATGAAATATGGAGGTTCATTTCTGGTCTGGGAGCAGTTTGAAACTCTTTCCCATTGACGCTGCTCCTGGACGGGCGATTTCAGCAATATTTATAGGAATTAATTTCTATATAGAGGCTTGAGTTTCATCATTTCAGTCTCAGAATCACACAGTGTTGTTCTGTTCTGCTCTTCCTAAGGAACATTCATTACACTTTCTAAAGGAGCTTGTGTCTGTAATCATTAAAGTCGTTAGTTTGTGAACCCTTATCACTCGCTCTGAATCCCAGATCTAAACTCTTCAATCTTCAGTGAATCTTTCATTCTATATTTTCCATTTTGAGTAGATTCTGTTTTTGTTAAATTGTAATAATTAAAATTAACTTATTTATTTATAATTTTTAAATAAAATCTGTGTTTTATGATGTAATAAAAACTTAATATTAAAGACAGTGGCAATCAAATGCATCCTAACTTTCAACGATGTAATTAACGAATGAATTTTGAATCACTAAAATTCTATAATTTTTAATTAATAACATTGGTTTAAATTAAAACATGGCTAAAACAGCGTTATGATTAGAGCTGTCAAATGATTAAAAATGATTAATCACATCCAAATGTTTGTTTACATTATGTATGCGTATTGTGTATATTTATTTTGTATATATAAATACATATCTTTATGTTAATATAATTATATTCTTTTATTTTATATTATAAATAAATATAAACTAGTGCTGTTAATCCTGATTAATCACATCAAAATAAAAGTTTTTCTTTATATAATATATTCGTATGTACTGTGTATATTTATTACATATAAATATAAACACATGCATGTATATATTTCATGAAAATATGTTATTTTTATATATGAAATATATTTAGATATAAAATCAAAAATAAGAAAATAAATATATAAATGCATAAATACTTTCAAAATGTAAACTGTACATGTGTGTGTTTTAATATAAACATAATAAATAAACGCAGCATAAACACATATGTTATGTAAATAAAAACTTTTATTTAGGATGTGATTAATCACGATTAATCATTTGACAGCTCTAATATAAACATAGCATAATTTGTCTAAATATGAACATGCATGTGTTTGTATTTATAATATACACAAAATACACACATTATTTAAAGAAAAACCTATTGTCACACCTTTGGAATGCATTAAAACTCAAAGAAACCTTCACGTATGACGATGCATTCACAATTATTTATGAAAGGGTTAAATGCATTACATTGCACATCATGAATGTGTTGGAAGGTTTGCTCCCCTCGAACCCTAGTTTCTGCTGTATTTATTGGTTTATTTAAAAACTGTTGAGAAATCTTTAGGGTAGAATGACCTGATCGTGTGTGTTTCTGGTGAAACGGCCTCTGCTGTCAGAGATCTGGACGTGTTTAAGTGTGTTCTGATGGACCGTGTCTAATTGATGAAAACAACCGAGATTGAGTCCAGCTGAGAAATGTGGGTCAGAGATGCCGGAGCCTTCAGCAGAGCTGCTATCAGAGTCACATTTGGCTCTGCTCGTGACATTCGGCCCACGATCGGAGCTGATGGCCGTGTTTTGTTCTTCTTCTTGTTGTGTTCTGTTGTCATGTGTTCAGAGACTGGACCGAGTCCCAACATAATCTGCCCACAAGCTCTCTCTCTGTGAGTGAAGGTGTAACATCGATGTGCTTCTGCTTCTGATCTGCTGCTTGATGAGTGTGTGTGTGTGTGTGTGTGTGTGTTACGCTACGGTCTAACCCAAACATCAGTGGATTAGGGACGGTGTGTGTCTCTATGATGAAGGATGTTCCTGCTTATCTCTCATCAGTGATTGCATGTGTGTTAGTCCTGGTCTGTTGTGTGTGTGTGTGTTCTGCAGTAGTTCTCGTGAAGGAGCTGCTCAGGGAAAGTCTGGCTCTGGTCCTGCTTCCACGTGGCACTGACCGAATGTCCAGAGCTCCTCTGACTCTGTGACTCATTCAGTCTCTGTTTTTATAAGAGATGCCAGTTTCCAGACAGAGCATTACACAGCCTTCACACAGCAGCTTTACTAGCACAGCATTTATACACCATTATAATACGTCGTTTTAGTGAAAGTGCTGCTGATAGTGCTTTGTTTAGGATGTGAATCATCTCAGCTCTGCTGTGAAAGACTGTGTGTCTCAGTTCTAGAGCTGGATGTCCTACTGTGCACCGTAATATATATATATATATATAGTGTGTGTGTGTGTGCTTTACTGTACTCAACACAGCTAGTCAAAAAGAGTGCCGTTCAGTTTCTCAAACCTAAAAGGCTCCATGTTTTGAATCTGACAACAAAACAAAGCTGTGTGAATCTGTGCTTTCTGATGGATGGCGGTCATTTAGAAAACGAACGTGTATTTAGTGGTCGTGAGGGCCAGAAAACGTAAGAGAATGAGCCAGTCAGTCCCGATCCTTCTGAGACCAGCACTTTTGTTTAGATCCCATAATGCATTTCACTGCATTCATATATAAACATACCCAACAGAAGAACCACATAGCTCAATAAAACTAAAACCATAACAATTGTGTGTTTCTATATTTATTTATATCACTACATGTCTCAGTAGAATATTAGTAGACTGTCTGCTTAATTTCTGCTAACTCTGTCTTGAGATGTCTTCCAGCAGACACTGACTGTACGTAACTTTGCAAGAACTTACACTAACCCTAGCAGTACTAATACTCTACTCATAATCTAATTAGACGTTGTATATATGTATGTTCAACATTACAGACAACAGAAGGTGTTTCTGTGCATCTTCCCTCTTCTTATTAGCTCTGGCTCATGTTTTTTGATAAGCTGCTGCCTGATTTGATGTTCAGCTGTATCTGGATGTGTTCACACACGCAGCAGACGGCTTCACTGATATCTCTGAGTCTGAAACATGAGTTTATTCTGCAGATGAGTGTGAACACTGGAGACGCAGAGAGACAGAGACGAGACGACGAGAGACGCCTGCAAGAGATCCAACAGCAGCTGCAGCTCCTGGAGGAGAGTGAGCCTGGCACTGTGAGTGTGTGTGTGTGTGTGTGTGTGTGTGTGTGAGAGAGAGAGAGTGTGTGTGTGTGTGTGTGTGTGTGTGTGAGAGAG
>JAUCMS010000097.1:958049-971863 GCA_032357445.1 Enteromius radiatus | reverse complement strand
GGGTAACATGTAAAGCGTAAAAAGTAACGGCCCTAGTACTGATCCTTGAGGTACTCCATATTGCACTCGTGATTGATCTGATACCTCCGTTCTTCCTCTAATGCCAACAGAGTTTTCTAGTCTATTCAAGAGGATGTTGTGGTCAATCGTGTCGAACACAACGCTAAGATCCAACAGCACTAATAATGAGACACAACCACGATCAGGTGAACAGATGAACATGGTTTATGTTAATCAAAAATGGCATGAGTTCTATTTTAAAAAAAAGTGTGTTCTTCAAAGAATCTTGATAAATAAAATGTATGCAAATTAGAATATTAATATGACTTCAGGATCATGTGACACTAAAGACTGCAGTAATGATGCTGAAGATCAGCTGAACTTCACAGAAATACATTAAACTTTAACACAGATTTGCATAGAAAATGTTTGAAATTATAATATTTTACTGGTTTTTTTTGATCGAATAAATGCATCTTTGTTTAACAGAATTTTAGTTTTCTTTCAAAAGTATTAAAAAGTCATACTGGCCCCAGGTCTGTTAACAGTAGTGTTAAATCAGCATTCAGAGCTAAAACCGAAACAGAATCCGTGGATCATTGATGATAAAGCATGGCGTGGTTTCTAATCGTTCTAAACGAGCGTTCGTGAATGCGGTGTCATGTTCGTTTGGACGTGTTACTGCGACTCCAACATTCCTGGCATTCCTGACCTTGAAGGTGAGCCGAGTGTTTGCTGATAAATGATCCTGGATTTCATGCGAAAGAACGTGAGAAAATACAGGGTTCTTTAAATGCTCTTCTACCAAATTAGCTTTTATTGTAGCGGTAACTGTGAGTCATTTTAACCATGAACCGAACCACAGACACAGACTGCGCAATTAAAATGTCTACTTAAGACAGCTTCTTATTTATGGACTGAGATTTATAGTGTACACTTTTTTTAGAAATCAGGCCAGCTGTCTGTATTTCCATGCAGCGCAGGTCAAGAGAAGACGTCATTTAAGAAGATTGTGGAGCTGCTAAAAGCAAAAACACTTGTTTGTCGTTTTTTACTCAAAAGTATTTATTGTTCTTTGATTTTACAAAAGGATTGATAAGACTTAAACAACATTATTGTGTAAAACTAGTAACAATACTGACACTGAAGCATCCTTAAACACAAAAAAACCTTAGAAAATCCTCATCAGTGTGCAAACAGTTTATACAAACACTTCCGATGTCAGGTTACAGTTCCTCATAAATTATATTAAATAGCATATATCTACACATTAAAACAGAAAAAAACAACTTTACCAATAACTTATTTTTTTTTTCAAAAAACATCATTCATTAATTAGGCACTAACTATTTATATTAACAACTTTCTATTCACGCTCTACTGGGGCCTCATAAAAAAAGTATTTTTTTTGTTTTATTATTTACATACTTACTGTTTTACTACATACAGTAGCTTCAAAACAAAACAGAACTGAATTATAAATGGCACAAATATAATTTGCGATTTTTGCTGAGCTCAATTATACAACAGTGAGGTAATATTTGTACGTTTACATCATATTTCGTTCACCATTCATTCACCCCAGTCCCGGACGGAAGGGAACGCTCCAGTTGTTCTCGGTTTGTTTCAGTAATATGTGGCACTGAGATGAGTTCTCATGCATCCGGCTCCTCTCCACACAATAAATAAATTAAACAAGTGCGCCTATTATCCCTCTGTAACATCTCAACTTCCTTTTTCGTTTCTGCTTGTTTAGAGCCACAAAACTCTTAAGTCTGCGAATGATTATAAAAGCTCATCGGGACATCTGTGTATTAATCTAAGACATGAACTTCCTCCTTGAGTGGCAAATCACAAAGGTCCTTCTAGCCCTGAGAAGCACTCCACTCTATAAACAGTGAAGTCAAGACTCTTGGATTGTCAACATTGATGATCAAATGCAGACATCAATTTTTTTTTTGGGCGGGGGGAGTAATGGGTAACTCATAACTGGAAAAACAAGCCTGAATCAATGAGTCCTGAAGATCTGGATGTCTCAATGGCAAACATCCACGCTGAAGAACACGCTTTCACAAAGTCAGTCCGTCCGGCGCGTCGCTCCTCCACAGTTCCTCCTGTAGGATCTCAAACCCTTCAGAATCAAGGGGAAGCCTTTTCTTCAGTTCATAAGTGGCTCCTTTATCATGATTATAGTCCACAGCAAATCCGAAGTGACTTTACAGAAAAACTTCCCTTTACCAACTGCATAAGAAAGAAGCTGAGAGTGGAGGAGATTGATGAGATGAAAATATTGATGCTTGACCTGCTCCTGTGGTCCTCGTTTAGATAGAAATTTTTTGGCCTCCACGTTTTTGATCCTCGATTCCACCACAGAAGGGTTTTATAACACAGAACACATTTAAACCGAGAGAAACGAACAGATAATGGGCACATCCTAATGGGAAACGCTGATGGGGCCGTTAAGATGCATCTGCAAGACAGTCAAACAAACACTTGTGAGCTTTCCAGAACATTTACAGAACTATAGAGAGAAATATTGTTCAAACGTGTTACCTCGGCATTCGTATTTAAGGTCTGAGAAGTAAACCATCTCTTGAGAAAAGACAAAGAGGCCGAGTCTTCCTCCAGCATATGTCTTGTCATAGATGCTTCCTGAATCAGCCAAGACTTTCTTGCCTTCATACATAATGACTCTAAAAATCAATCAAAAGTATAAGAGTCAGTGAAGCTGCTTTTCCATTTTAGCTATTTGGTAGCAAGGACAAAATGGTTAGTGTAGGTCAAAAAAAGTCAGGGGTGCCCAAATTCGGCCCTGGAAGGCCAGTGTCCTACAAAGGGTTGGAGCTAAACTGTTTGGCCCTCCAGGACAGAGTTTGGACACCCCTGATCGAAATTAAGGATGCCCAACGCTGTTCCTGGAGATCCATCTACCTGCAGAGTTCAGTTCTCTTAAATAGCTGGTTCAATTGTATTTGAAGATGACCCGAGAAAATTTGAGCTCCAGGAATGGCATTGGGCACTCCTGATCTAAGTTGGCTACCACACTTACCTGATGTGTCCGGTTTTGGGTCTGTGGATCAGGTGCCATCTGTAGGCGGTATAATCCTTCCAGCCAATGTTCTTGGGATCATGCCACAAGGTACTCACCTGCAAATGGTACAAAATAAGGTGAGCAGGACATTTTAAACACCAAACTCAATGGAATATTCTCATGACAGCTTGAGAACAATACGTACTTGTCCCTCGGTGTCTCCAGTGTGCCACAAAGCGTTCCTGAGGTGTTCACCCGGTCCTGTAGTTGAGTTCACTACTTTAATGGACAGTCCAGAGTAACCCTGTGCTTTAGTGGGTGTATGAGACCAGTACGTCTGTGTGATCTGTTTCCACATCACCACATAGAAACGTGAGCTGGATTGGTAACCAAACACAAAGCCGGCGTAGTCATCATCACGGTCCGTGTTGATGAAGAACGTGCCGCTGAAGTCCACGGCATTGAACTCATCATAACCTGAGGGACAACAATAAGAAGATTAACATTTGGACATAGATGAATGTGTTTATCATGAGCTGGTATCTCTCAACTACTTACCAACAGCAATGCCAGGATCACAGTTGACGGTCTGCAGAAGTTCTTTGCCCTGGTGACGGACGACCCAGTTGGGGTCGATTTGGGAAGTTCCCGTGGGATCGAGAGGGACCATTTGGAACCTGCGGAAGTCTGTTTCACTGATGCCAAAGTTTTCCGGGCAAACGTCGTAAATATCCGGTATGTTATCGACGTCGAAGTCGTCCTTGCAAATGTCACCTCGTCCGTCTCCTGGACACGAGAAAAGAGACAGAAATTCAGCACGTGGAAGTTTACCATTGCACAAAGACAATTTAGGTGCACTGGACTCACCATCCGAATCCAGCTGATCAGGGTTGAAGGCGAGTCGGCAGTTGTCTTTGTCGTCAGGAATGCCATCATTGTCATCGTCGTGATCGCAGGCATCTCCTTTGCCGTCCTTGTCGTGGTCGACCTGGTTGGCATTGGGGATGTAGGGACAGTTGTCCAGGTTGTTCTGATGTCCATCCTCGTCGATGTCCTGGTTGTTGTCACACTTGTCTCCAATGTTGTCAGAGTCAGAGTCGATCTGTGACATCACATGGATTATTGCAAAGCCTTCGTCCTCATAGTCGTTCATAGTCGCACACTCATGTTTTAATAAAACAGCAAGTTCAAGCATCTCACCTGGTCAGGGTTGTGCTCCAGTGGGCAGTTGTCACAGTGGTCACCCACTCCATCTCTGTCACTGTCTCTCTGGTCAGTGTTGTACACATATGGGCAGTTGTCCTTCTCGTTCAGGATGCCTGGACAAATCAATTCCAGTGTTACACCAGTACTTTTTATGGGTTCTGTGTTGGTGTTGGTCAGTATACACAATGAAAGACTTACCATCACCATCGATGTCGATGGCACACGCATCACCCTCGCCGTTGTTGTCGGTGTCAGTCTGTTCTGGATTACTGTCGTATGGACAATTATCGCATCGGTCACCAACTTGATCGCGGTCGTGGTCATACTGTCTTGGGTTGAAGGTGAACGGGCAATTGTCCTGTTTCAAAACAAGAACATCCAGCCAAGTCAGTGATGAAACCAGAAAGACAGAAAACATCTGGAGATGCTCTTTACCTCGCAGACTGAAATTTCTATATACACGCACACATCATAGAGAAGCACTAAACAAAATTAATGTCAGAAGCGATATGCCATGGACGTGACGGTTTGGGACGCAGCTGTGCTGGAATGCACTGTTTGGCTGCAAGACTCTGACTGTTTGTTTGCCCAGTCAAATGTTTTCCAAGTGTACGATTTGAATTATGGATGTTAAACCAAACGATCCAGAAGGGCTGGATGGAAGCCATCGTAAATGCTTTATTTATTTGCTACTGGCAAAGTTCCTCTCTCTCTCTCTCTCTCTCTCTCTCTCTTGTTCACTCTATTCTTTTTTCAAGAACATTATATTATTTGTAACCACCCTACATCCAAGTACATCCATATATCATATTCTATTCCTATTCTAAAGCACACATGTACATAGCTAGACAATTTTTTAAACATTTTTATGTCGCAGTTGCACCATAGGACACATTCATATGTCAACTACCCACATACCATTTGTTGAATTTTTACATTTATTTTTCTATGCTTTATTTATAATTACACGTGCATTTTTATTCTCATCATTTTTGTTGTTGTTGTCTCACTTGTGACACTAAAACAGTTTCCTTGTATCCACAAACATACTCTGCAATAAAGCTTTTTCTGACTTCTGAATTCCTTCTTTTTTTAGTCAGTAACATGCTATGACAGTCATTTCTAAAATCTCTTGCAGAAGAACAATGTGTTTACGACTTACCCCGTCATCAGGGATCCCATCATTGTCATCATCATTGTCACAAGCATCTCCAATTCCATCTTTGTCATAGTCTTCTTGACCAGAGTTGGGAAGATCAGGACAGTTGTCCTAAAAATGACATGTTTTGATGAAGATTCTGTAATCTTGTATAATTGGATATGGTGAGGAAATGGTCACATACCTTCTTGCAGTGGTAGGTGGCATTTTCCACACAGTGGAGGTCTGTGTTTGGCCAGCCGTCAAGGTCAGAGTCCCCTCCACATATATGACCGTTCCCGGCGTAGCCTGGTTTGCACTCGCAGCGGTACATGATGTCAGAGAAGATGCCCAGGTAGATGCAGTTGGCGTTCTTGTTGCAGTCATGGCTGCCATCCTCACATGGGTTTCTAGGTGTGCAGATCTGCAAATAGGTTGATTTAACGTTGGTTAGCACTTCATGGAAGGAGAAAGTACTGGCCCTCCCCGTCATTAACGCTGTTCTTTAGACTAGTCTAACCTGTTTGTTGGCAATGGCCTGCTCCGTTCCCCTGCCGAAGGGCTGCTGTCCGGAGTAGCGTGGAGGGCAGGGCAGGCAGTTGTAGCCTGGTTCTGTGTTCACACACTGATGGACTCCATTGAGCACAAAACAGGCATCAGGAACTTCTTTGCACTGCAGATGCCAAAATTAAGAATATTTAGAAACACCAGTATCGTCATTTAGAGGTGATAGAGATGGGTATGTATGCGACACCTCACCTCGTCAATGTCTTGACAGTGGACTCCATCTCCAGTGTATCCGACCGGACACTCGCCGCACTTCCAGGATCCGTCAGGGAAGCTGGTGCATTTGGCGCCAGCGAAGCACGGGTTAGACAGGCATCCATCTGTTCATGACAGTACAGAACTTATTTTGATATACTCTGAGAAGAACCATCTTGATCCTTATCAATAGCTGTTTCCTTTCCATCAGCCTGTTTTTATGCACATTTTGCTTAAAGTATCACATCAGAAATGTGTGATGGAAATGCCGTATTTTGATTCAAAATCCCTTGTTTGCGCTAATGCAAACAGTGGGGGATGGAAACACATTTACTGAATAATTATGCATCAAAAGTCACATGATTTTTGATAGAGCCAGTTTATCATGGAGTAAAAATGTTGTTCTTTTTGACTCGTTGGATGGAAACAGTGCTTATTCGCCAATTTTTATGTGACATTCCAATTTTGCGCAGAAGTTAAATAGTCAGTTTTGGATGGAAGCATGTCTTACCAACTGGACACGACTGGGAGTTGCACAAACGGGTGCCTTTGGAGTCACCCATACATTCCTTTCCACCGTATTTGGGGGCGGGGCTGTTACACAGTCGGTGTCTGCGCTGCAGTCCTCCACCGCACGTGACGGAGCAAGAGTCCCAGGGTGACCAGGGTCCCCAACCTCCATTCACTGAGACACAGAGAAACGCAGGGTCATTGGGGTTTTCAGCTTATATTCTGCAAACACTTCAACGGGTGCAAACACTCACCTGGGCACGGGTCCTTCTGGCACGGTTCAGTCTGACGACCATCTCCCTCGCAGTCTTTCCCGCCCATCTGAGGCGTAGGGGAGTTGCACAACCGGATGCGGGTGATGACCCCTTCCCCACACGTCACCGAGCATGAAGACCAGGGGGACCAATGGCTCCAGCCGCCGTCCTGCTTGACTGCATGAAGACAGAAATAAGCATTAACCCAGTGCATGGGGATCCAGATATGATGTAGTCTAGCAGCAGATGTAGTTGAACTCACAGCGTTTGTCGCATTCTTGCGTGTAACAATCTCTCGTCTGGACAGACGTGCCATCGCAGTTGCTGTTGATTCGGTCGCAGGAGCGTCCACGCTGCTGAATACCTCTGCCGCAGGTCACCGAACAGTGCGTCCATTCGGACCAGGGTGACCAGCCGTCAACACCAGCATCGTTCGCTTGAAGAAGACAATCAGAGCAAATGTTGATTTTGAGGTTTGCACAAAAATGTGTTCATTAAGCCCTAGTCTTAGAGATCCCAGTTCTCCAAAGAGTAATTCAATGTCTAAAATAATCTATATTTGGAACCTTTAATTAGAAATGTACTTTTTGGACTTTTTGTCCAATCCCAATTTTAATGCAGTATGTGCAAATAACACATTCATTTTGTCATCATATGAATGATGCGCTACATAATGAATTGTGAAACATGACTTACGTGTTCCACAGCGCGGGCAGCATTCGCCGTCGGGGACGGTGGCATTGGCGCAGGGCATGAGAGGACAGGAGATTTCACGGCACACAGTGGCGGAGTTCTGCAAATAAAATATTTGAAGCCAGTTCAATCACACGGTCCCAACAGCTGCATATAATGGATGAGAAATAAACGCCTCTCTGCTGGCAATAAAAAGTGACCCTTGGCTTTGGCAGGAAGATCTTGTGGTGATATAAACTCTGAGTGGGCAGCAGGGGAATACATCTGACCGGACTAACAAAGTGTTTTAATGTGGCCAGCGTGAGGGTGGAGAAGACATACTGAGTCAGCGGCTTCAACCGCACACACACACACACACACACACGCAGGAGCTGGTCTCACCGGAAACCAAAGACAGCGGGTATCACTCACCAATTAAAACATTCCTGAACCCCGGCCATTTAGATGCATGTGTGCAGGAAGGGTTTTTGACTAACTTAACCACCAGCTACCCACACAAAACAAAAAATACCTGACAAGTGCAGTGTGTGCAGCTGTCCACAGTCCACTCGTCTTTGTCTCTGTAAACGATGCCGTTGTGCAGACAGACCCCTTCGTGGATTTTAATCTGAGTCATGATTAAGTTGTTGTCTGCTGTCTAAAAGCCAGAAGAAGAACAGAGGAACTGTCATTAGAAACAACTTGGGAAGTGGCTGAAGAACAACTGTTTGGAATCAGAAGAGAAAAAGGGTGGAGAGACACATGAGCATCCGACAGACAGCTGGTTTTGATCCTCACCACTTGGCGGAGCTCGTTTGACAATTGCTTCACCACGATGCCGAGACCCTTGAGCTCCTTAAACATGCTGGACAGATCGTCGCAGGAGAAACCGCAGATGTCCTGCAGATCTGAAGAGGGAACGGGATTCTGATGTTAACTTCACGAGTCCATGATGAGACCCCAGACACATTACAAGCACATGACGATCATCTGACCTTTAGACTTGTGTCCGGTGTAATCAGTGCGGATGGCCGGGCTGGATCCGTTCACGGGGTTTTCCAGGGTCATGACATCAGTGATGAAGGCTGCTGTGTTAACAACACATGAGCTTTAATATAACATCTCTGCTTTATACATGCATGAGTCTCACAGAAACAGTCATTAGAGCATAGAAATGGACAACAATACACTGTATGGGTCAAAATGATTCATTTTCTTTTATGCCAAAAATCGTTAGGAGATTTAGTGAAGATATTTGATTAGTAATATGCATTGCTAAGAACTTCATTTGAACAATTCTCTCAATATTTAGATATTTTTGCTCCCTCAGATTCCAGATTTTTTTTTTAAGTTTCTAGTCTCAGACAAATAGTGTCCTCTCCTCACAAACCAGACATCAGCGGAGAGATGGCTTATTCAGCTTTGAATGATGTCTTGGAAATTGACCCTTAGGACTTATTTTGTGGTCACACACACACGCTATATTTACATTTAATTTTTTCAGCATTAAAGAATAGAAAGAGTAATGCTCTATTAAGCACTCACAGCTCTCGCATCCTTTATTGCGTAAAATCGCGTCCAGCGTCGTTCCGAAAACAAACCGCACGTTCTGGAGAACTCCCTGGAAAACGGGATAATGGTCAAAAACCGAGACTGGCAGAAAAAGTCGAATACAGTTCCAACAGCTACTATTACATGGAACATTCAGACAGAGAATGTAAAACAAAAACACACGCTGAAGCCGAAGGGCTTTGCGCGCGGCGTTAACCGCGTCTTTACGCGTTTCATTACAGGAAGAAAACACGCGTCAGATAGAAATACAACAATAGCACTGATGTGTACAGTCAGGCAGATATCAAACATAAACAGAACCCAGATTCTTACCATGAAGCGATCGGATTTGGTGGCTCCTTTGGCGATCCTCAGACTCCCGATGTCCGCGCTCTCCTGATTCAGGATCTGCTGGATCGGAGCGTCGAGTTCTTGAGTGTTGATCTCCTCGCAGCCCACATGAACCTGAGCTCGATCCTCCTGCACGAACACCGTGATGTTCTTCCAGTGTCCGTTCGCCACGTCCACGTCATCGATGGACACCACGTGCTGACCGCTCGCGGTCCAGTACACCAGATCCACGGTGTTGGCTTTCCCGTTGGAGATGATCTCGAAGACGGATCCGGTGCCGTCTGCCCTCTCCACGGAGACCAGGCTGCCCCTGGTGCGCTTGGCTTGCTTGAGGTTGGCGGTGAAGATGAAGCCCCTCTCGCTCTGGATGGAGTAGATCAGGTCCCTGAAGGAGAGCTCGGGCACTGAGGGGATCAGGTTCGGGTTCAGGATCTTGTACGCGGGGCTGTTTGGATCGGGTCCCTTCACTAAACTCACCCCGTGATGCTTCTTGTGGACATTAGTGAGCTCGAACAGGTCAAACACGGTGTCATCATCCGGCATTTCTGCGGATTCGAGAGAAAAGGCGAATGTGAGCGCGAATACATCCAACCCGATCTCATGAAAGTGCGCGTCGGTAGCACGAGTTTATGTTTCGATACGGCGTACTATTCAAACGCAGAAATTGACTTTGGCGTGCATATGATACGCAATGGCTAGGATTAGAGTTGATGCATTATCATATGCACCCGAAAAACACGCGCGTATCACATGCCAACTATCAACAGCATCCTGTTTGTATTTGGCGTGCTATTGTACGCATTTTCAAGCTCATTAAAAAGGTACGATTTCAATCTAGACTTAAAAGCACCCACAGCTGGTGAAGCCTCTGAGAAAAGCCAAGTTTCTCCTCACCTATGCGTCTGCTGCTCGCGGAGCTCCACAGCAAGAGGCACAGAACGAGTCCTCTCAGAATCATGATTCCCCTGAAACCACAAGACATCACATCACACATCTGTCTGCAGCTACACGACAAAACCCGTGCCTGGAAACAAACACTCACCTGAAGAGAGACACTCTTTTGCTGAAGCTTCCTCTGACTATCTTTGACTCTGCTCTTCTGTGCGCATGAGACTCCAGCGCTATTTAAGTCATTTCACACATTCTTCGGCGGCTCTCTCGACCAATCAGCGTTCAGGAGGACGCGCATATTCAACAGAAGGAGAAAAAAGTGCGCATTCCTCAGCAAACTTTCCATCAGCCAATAATCTGCTGCGCGCGCGCGCCAGAAATGACCTTTATATATCTTACACATTACAGCTAAAAGGTTTGAGGTTAGGAAGATTCTCTTAAACTCCGAAATACTGTAAATCCATGTGAATATCTGTAGTTGATTTCTGTGATCAAAGCTGAATTTTCAGCATAATTAGAGGTTACTCTATCCCTCATTATAAACATTTCTGATTATAATCAATGTTGAAACCATGAGATAAATACAAAGTCTAAAAGAACAGCATTTATTTGAAATAGAAACGTCTGTGACATTATAAATGTCTTTACTTTCATTCATTTTTGTATTATTAAAGGCAGGATCTCTAAATCATTTGTTATGACAGAAATTCCATTCGGACTTTAAATGTTTGAATTTAGATGTTATGGTATTTCCTGTTTAGCCATGAAATCAAAAAGTGCCCCTTCTTTAAGATTTTTTTCTCATGTGTGTGTGTGTGTGTGTAACTATGTAAACACCCAGGAAACATATCAAATATTATAGTGATGCAGTCATGGCTCGTAAAACGAGTGGTGTGATTGCACAGGCCCGCTGACGCTCACATGTGGGCGGCACAGAGAACACAGAGCCTTCTGGACAGAACCGGCCTGATGTCAGTGTTTCCAGTGGATACTCAGAGATATGTGTGTCACTGAACGCCTGTTCAATATCACTCGCTGGGGTTCTTCTCTGCACTGCGTCTCCTGATCAAATAGAGCTGAAGTTTTTCATTTGCATGCGATTCCTGTTTCGTGTTGATTTAGACAGTGACCACAAAACACTTTAGAAAACCGCAAAGCAGAGAAAGAACGAAGTGATGTTTGTTTTGAGAAAAGCTCCTGATCAGATGCAGACTTGTGCTGTCGTATTTCATGATCTAACGACTGTGTATTGATAGTTGAAACTATCCCGAGAAACAGTCTACGCTTCATTTCTCATAGGAAATGAGCTCATGTTGATGAATTACAATCGTAATTGTGACAGAAGTAGGTCAGATTAACTAGTAGAAGATGAAGATGAAGATGAAGGAAAGTGAACATGCGGAGCTCCAGAAACCATCGCCTCATAAGATTCAGCTCCTCTGATATTGCCTGAAGTTCCCCTGGAAGAGTGTCTGTGGTCTTCTGGGCATGCAGGATTTATTCACACTTTGAAAGGAATAGTTGAAAAAAGTTCATCCCAGGTCTGGAGAAATGTGTGTCAGTAATGGAAGTGAATGGGTGCCGTCAGAATGAGAGTCTGATAAACACATCACAGCGCTCCAGTCCATCAGTTAACATCTGGAGAAGACACAAGATCAAACTAATCCAGCATTGAGATGTTTTTAACTCTAATATGAGTCTATCATCCATAATAACTCTTGCTCCGGTGAAGAAGTGTTCTGGTGTGAATCAGGAGAGAGATCTGCTCAGATCCAGCAGCTCTGAAGCTGGTATGATGTGCTGTGATGCAGATCCTGATGAAGACACACACTCCTCTGATCTGGGATGGTCTGTTAGCAACTAATTCACTAAAAACTTGATAGTCTAATAGTTCCTCATACAGATTTGAACCCATCTGTTATTTAACACCTTTTTTCGAACTCTGGTTTATAGTTGCCGAGTGATTCGAATCTCTATATCTGTCAAGCAGGCTTTATAGACTGAAACTTTCACCTGGTCTCTGGATGCGTGTGGACCTGAGGATGACGGTGGGATCTGTAGCTTCAGGCCTGGAACTTTCTAATAAACGATGAGTCAGTGGCATGGGTTCTGTCTGCCAAGCGCCAACAAACACAGTTCCTCTGAACTCAGATCCCTGAGAAACTAAATATGTGTTTAATTTGACACTCACATCAGATCTAGATCGTCCCTCACACTGATAAACTCAGAGACTTCTTCACATTTCCTTCAATTTGCACTGGCACTGATCCTCATTTCTTTGGAAAATATTCTGTAACTGTAGTTTAGAGGATGTGATGAACACTGTCTGATTGATCCAAACAAGCTCTCTGTCATTCACTGATCTGAGCAGCTTTTAGTCAAATCTTTCACTGATTTCTGTGCGTCTGAAATGCATTGCATCAGTCTGCACTCCAGGGTTATTTTAGCTGACTAAAACTGAAACTAACTTTATTTTTCTTCTTCACATCATTACGCTATAAGTTTTTTTATTTGAAAAAAATGAGAACTAAAAGACAATCTAACATAAAGAATATAAAGTATACACTTTTGTCCAGTAAATGAGTTTTTTTCCCCAATTTGATACCAGCTACAGGTCTCAGAACAGTTGGCACTGGGGCAACAAAGAGCTGTAAAAGCAAGAAACCTTGAAAAGATTCAGCTGGGAGAACATATGATTCATTTAAAATGGAATGGTCAGACGAGTCTGAATTTATCATTCTTGTTGTAGATCACAGACGCTGTGTCCTCCGAGCTGAAGAGGAGGAGTCCAGAGGAAGAGTCCAGAGCTGAAGTGACCTGCTGAGGTCCAGATCATTCGCCTGCAGAGAACATCAGGAGCATCATTAAACAAAACACACTTTCCCAGCAGCTGAAAACTGCTTTATTTTGACCATCTTAAATTTGAACAGTTACTAGCTGAGGATCATCCATCACTTCAGTAAAGAGCCGAGGCTGAAGAAGGAAGTCTCTGCCTCGCCGTGTCCTGAGGACTCAGTCTGGACTCCTCCTCGTGTTCTGTATGAAGATAACGGGGTGAAGGAGCACATGTCTTCAGGGAACACATACTTATGCTCATATCTGACGCGCCGCTTGACCTTCCAGGAAAGAGAGCTTCAGAAATGATGCCGATTGCTTCATGCTTGTGGATGACGAAGACGATACTCAGGGTTTAGTTCAGGTGAGCTGAGGGACCGGGGATAAAGCTGTCAGATGAACAACAGCAGCTGTGAAAGATGGAGATTAATGAGGCTGAGCAGATCAAGTCGAGTCAAGTGTATTTGTGCTGCAAAGCTTTACAGAAAATGACAATCTGGATCTAGTATCGGTTTTGTTCTGTTCGGATATTTAACCCTTGTGCCTTCCACGGTCATTTATGACCGGAATTTTTTTTTTTTAATATTTTTAAAAAATCAGAGCTTCATCGGAA
>JAUCMS010000097.1:912831-922895 GCA_032357445.1 Enteromius radiatus | reverse complement strand
AACTTTTATTTTGGATGCGATTAATCGCGATTAATCATTGCCCAGCACTAAAAATAATACATGTCTTGACATTTTCAAACAACATTATGCTGAAGAACATCAACTAATAGCAGAAAAATAAATATTACAAATATCTTCATGGAACATGATCGTCGCTTAATATCCTAAAGGTTTTTGCCATAAAAGAAAAAGCAATAATTTGGACTCAAACGATGTATTGTTGGCTATTGCTACAAATATACCCTAGCAACTTAAGACTGGTTTTGTGGTGCAGCGTCACGTTTATTCGTATAATGCAGAAACTGATCGTAACTCTTCACTGAGAGCTGTCAGTCACGAGGAGTGAGATCTCACCTGGATATGAGATGTGCACCTGCTCAGGTTGAGTCTCGACGGGCGACACACAGCTAACAGAAGCGATGGAAGCACACAAACACAGCAGAACCCGGAGCACCTTCATCATCATCATCTCTTCATCTGATCACAAACAAGCAGAACAGAGTCTCATGAGCGTCACAAGATTAAAGCACAGATTGTGTAATCATTTACTTCACAGATGACTGAAGATAAAGTGCTGACAGAAGCTGCATGTGATTCTCTATCAAACAACTTATTAGGAATATAGAAATCTCAACTAAAAACAATCCTAATAAACACCATATGAATAAAATATGCAATGAGGAAAAATTATATATTATTTTAAATGATAAATGTTTTTAAACATTGTTACATTATGCCTCATTTTCTACTTTTTTTGTGCAACTTTGAAGCGAATTTTAATTGTTCCGAATGGCATTTTCAATCAAATTTTATTTTATTATATTTTATTTAAACCTAAAACTAGAATATTTTTAAAATATTATTGGTTCTTGAAAAATGCTTAATTTTATACATTTAAAATAGAATTATTTATATTTTACCAAACTAATTCAGTTTAGTCACCAGTGACACTAGCACGTTTACTTTACAGATAACACCACAGCGAAAACTAACTTAAATATACCCAAACAATCCACTAAACAGCAGATGAATAAATTCTGTTCAAATAAAAAACACATGTTAAACAGACGACAGATTCAAGTTAAACAAACAAAACCTCCACAAACACACACCTGTGTAGTTTACGCGTTTCTTCCTGCTTCAGTGATCACATGATCTGTGTTTTCTCCGTCAGCTGAGCCGCGCGTCACGTGACGCTCCGGTGCGCGGTGACGTCATTGTTTTGGTCTGTCCTGCAGAGGTTCCGCGCTGTTTGTAAAGTTGTAGTTATTTAAATAAAAAAAATTTATTTCACATTAATACCGCTTTCTTCTTTGTCTTTTGTTGTATTTTCTTTCTCGTTTTTATTTGTATTGTTTTGTGCAGAAATTGTTAGATCAAAAATAACATGGTTGAATTTATTTCTGTGATTTTCAGCATCTTTACTCCAGTCTTCATTGTTGTTTTCAGAAATTATTATAATATTGCCTCTGATTTACTGCTCAAGAATCATTTCTGATTATTATCAATATAGCATGTAAAAATAAAATACTATTTTTATTTATCAAGGACACATTAAAATGCTTAAAAGTGACAGTAAAGACATTTATAATGTGAAAAATAGCCCCTCCAAAAAACACTAGATCAGTGCTGACTATAGTGAAGAAACTATATACTGAACGGCCACAACTCTATGGGTTTTTACATACACTGTAAACTTTACTTTAAAAAAGTGAGGAAAGCCTTAACATTTCTAAAGTCGAGTATTAATTTTTAGTTGGCGTAGCTTATTTGTTAATGTACTTGTTGACTTAAAATCATTATTTGAGTTAAGTTTCCATCAGGGGAAAATTCCAAGTAAACTAAACTCAAAACAATAAGTTAAGACAAAAAGCAACAACTGAAATTGAGCTTGAGATTGATTATGATGTATAAAATCTCTACAGCATACCAAACAAACTCTATAAACAGTTTTTTTGAATGTTAGGGTTTTAGTTAAACTTAGTAAAGCCAACAAACTTCTGCTTGTCCTTTTATACCCGACAGTGCCTGTCCAGACCAGATAAAGTGTTGATATTATAACTCATCTGATTCTTGCCTGTACCTGTATTCCTTTAATCAAAACTGAAACCAGGTCACCCGATGCCTCAATGGGTTTATATCAATTTGAACTTATATGGTTTAAAGTTCATCATTTAGGCATTTAAGCACATTTTAGTCCCATTTTTGCACTTTTCCTCAATATTTATTTAAATCTGTCTAATACTTGTCATGTGCTCAGAATTCCTCCTGAAGGCAGCAAAGCAGCTGAAAAGCTCTGTCTGTTTTGGTTTTCAGCAATATTAAAGACTTTAGCATTTTTAAAAAATGTTTAGACTGCTTTCAATACCACACTAAACACAAACGATGTGAATGTTTTACATTTTATGTAATTATATATATATTACATACACAATTATTTGGTAACCATCTAACGAGCCTGCATTGTTAATATGGGATGAGACAGGTGTGATCCAGTTTGCTGGCAATCATTTAGATTTTCACACCCAGTGATAAAACAGGATCAAGCTCTGGCCTTTTTTTGAGTTAGAGTGCTCAAACTTTTATATAAAGAACCCATATGTGTTCACAACAAAAGGCACCAATTCAAACCTCTGCAAGAATATCACAGATGATGTCCAATACATGCAGTGCAGTGTTTTGTCTGCTGGGGTACACCGTAACAATTAGACAAGAGAAGCAAAAACAGGATGACAGAAACTAAAAGAAGATAGAATTATATTTAATAGACTGTACTTTTAATGTTTGCAATTAGTTTTTAAAAGGAAACACTATATTCTTAAGGACTTTACACCTACAGTTCTTTTTAGAATTCCTTGTGCTCCTAATTAAAAGAGAATTAGGAATAGTTTTTTTAAATTATATGAATGTTAATGACTTTCACAATTTAAGAAAGAAAAAGGAAAGATAAAAGCAACAAGTAGGCTTTAATAATCACAACAGAAATGAGCATTTTTGCTCTACATGTACATGTAAATGTTTTTTTTTACATGTTTTTTACATTTACATGTAAAGAATTATAAAATAAGAAGATTAAGCATAAAACATGACCCTTATCCATATATTTTTTATCAAAACAAAATATAATATATCTTTTCCTTATATTGATTTTATATCCACTCAACAGACAATAAACATTCAACCACGACAACAATAAAAATAATAATAATAAATAAATAAAAATGAACAGGCTACATACATTCAGAATAAATAAATACTAAAAAATAAAATTAATAATAATAATAAACAAAACAAAAACACAAAAAAACCTAAAAAATTCAGAGAGATCAGCTTTGCATCTCTTGAGGATCTGGTTAGTTGGATAAATTATTAAAGTAAATCTAACTAACTTGCCCCGTTGACTTTAATCTCACGCCGCGCTCGGTGACGTCATCACGCCGCGTCTGTCAAACTTTGACAGCAGAGCGTCATGTGTTGGTTTATTTTGATCTCCGAGTGACAGCAGCTCTAGAGAAGCGCTGTTTGGAAGAAAACGCAGCTCGATAAATCCGATAAAGATGCGCGTGTGCACGTGTGTCGCGGCGCTGCTGCTGCTGCTGCTGCGAGCGTCTTCCTCTCTAGACATCCGGCTACACGATGACGAAGATGAAGACGCGATGTTTAAGACGCCCGAAGGAGACGCGAGGGTGCAGGTGTCGGGTCGAGCGCTGGTTCCGGGCGTCAGAGCTCAGGACTGGATCTCAAATGCGCGGGTTCTGCTGGACGGAGACGAGCACGTGGGGTTCCTCAGGTGCGCGTGCACGGCAGGACGAACGCGCGCGAGCTTGAGTACCGTTGCATTTTGTTGTTGTTGTTCCCTGAACGTTCTTGGACCGTAAGCTTCCGGTTCCCAAATCATTCTGTTGGTTAAACAGGAAAATTTTCTTTAAGTATTCATAACATTCTTATTCGGAAGAGTTTCAGTACATTTAAAGAACGTTCTCATTATTGTCTGCAAACATGAATGATGAGAAGGTACAGTAAAATATATTTTGATCATTTAAAATGAACGTACTCAGTTAACCTACTTATAGTACATTCACAAAACATTATTAGTAAGTTCAGGTTAGTAGTAGGTTTCCAAAATTATTACCCATTGTATGGTTAAATAATTTTATTTAGTTTACAAAAAACAAGCAAAAGTTCTTATTTGATTTCCAAAAAACAAAACAAAAACAAAAAAAACATTCTCACTACGTTCATGCTAATTTCTTAGATGTTTCCCAAAAATACCAGAAAAATGCCTACATTAATACAAGATTCCCATTTGGTTCCCCAAAAAATATATCAAAAATAATGATAATAAAATAATAGGATTCAAAATTCCTTATTTGGTTATTTGGTTCCCCAAAATAGATATAAACGGTATGTTTAAAGAGCGTTATTTTTTATTTCCAAACCCTCTCAATATGTTCTAATTTGGTTCCCAAAATGAACCAAACGTTCTCAGTATGTTTCCATCAGGTCCTGCTTCTCTCCACAGAGACGATGGAGGTTTCACGGTCAGCGATGTTCCGTCCGGATCGTATGTTCTGGAGATCTCGTCTCCGACCTACAGATTCCAGCCTGTGCGGGTGGACATCACCAGCTCGGGGAAGATGAGGTCCAGTACTGCTGTAAAACACACTCACACTGGACACTAAGCAATGACTCCTACAGAGTGATGAGGGTTATCTGCTCGCGCAGGGCTCGTGTGGTCAACTACATCAGGACCTCCGAGGTCATCCGCCTGCCGTACCCTCTTCAGATGAGGAGTGTCGGTCTGCATTCCTACTTCATCCCGCGGGAGACCTGGGCCTGGTCCGACTTCTTCATGAACCCCATGGTGCTGAATAAATCATCTCTCCATTGATGTCTGGTTTGTTAGGATAGGATAATATTTGTATTATTATACGACTATTAGAAAATGTGGCAAAGAGTTTTGATATATTTACAGTAGGACATTTCCAAAATATCTTCATGAACATGATCTACTGTGAAATCACTCTCACGCTTCACTCTCTCAGGTTCTCATGATGGTTCTTCCTCTCCTCATAATCCTTCTTCTTCCTAAAGTCTTCAATCCCAGCGATCCCGAGATGAGACAGGTATGAACTCCTTCACACTGCGTGATCTATCTGCTCTGATTGATCACGTGATTGGCTGATTGATTTATTGATTGATTGGCAGGAGATGGAGCAGTCCATGAACATGCTGAACTCCAATCAGGAGCTTCCAGACGTCTCAGAGCTCATGACCAAGTTCTTCTCATCACCTAAAAGTCACGGGAAGACAGGAGGCGGAGCCAGAGGCAATAGGGGTGGAGCTCCTGGAGCAAGGGGCGGGGCTTCACGGCGAAAAATAAAAGATTAATGTATCTTATACAGAATTAAAACGGAAGCTAAGAGCGTGGAAATGCTTCTATTACTCATTAGATACAAATTGTATTCAGTAGGTGTGTGTGCTGTGTTTAGTGAAGCCAGTCTTTATATTTGAATGTCATATCTTCTGCTGAATCTTCACTGGATCATTGATTATTCAAGCTTCAGTTTCACAGTAGAATACAGTAACACTTTACAGGAAGGTTTCATTAATACTAGTTCATGCACTAACCAGTTCTTAACAAATGTCTGAAACATGAATGATGAGAAGGTACAGTAAGAGCTTTTTGATTTTTACATTTCTTTAATTAATAATAATTAATAAAAAGTCTTAAGATCTTATAAAACTGGTTTGTTCATATCAGCTCAGGCCCATTAAATATTAACAAATACAACTTTTGAATGTAAAATATGTATTAATACATTAATAAATGTTTTTTTGAATGCTAAAATTGACATACACTTGATTTATAAATGCGGTAGAAATAAGTTGTTAAATGATGAAGCCTTATTGTAAAGCGTTAATAGATCATACTGTTTATTGAATGAGTTTATGCCTATGAATAAATTATTATAAACTATTGATTGTTGTTTAAGAAACACTTACAGTGTGTGTGTGTGTGTGTGTGTGTGTGTGTGTGTGTGAATCTCAGGAGAATCTCAAACACACACACACACACACACCTGCTATATTTAGATTCAGTCTCTGTCTATAAATGTCACGCTGGGCTCATTTGACTCTCTCTCTCTCACACACACACACACACACACTCCTGTAGTGTCTCCATGTGTTCTGGGGTCTCTCCATAGGTGTAATGGTGTTTCTACTGTACAGACTGTATGTGGTATTGTCCTACACCTAAACCTACCCCTTACAGGAGACTACAGGCATTATTAGATTTTCAGAAAACTTCATTCTGTGTGTTTTATAAGCTTGTTTCCTCATGGAGACCTGACAAATGTCCCCACCAGGATATAAAAACAAGTCCACACACACACACACACAGGTCTGAATTGACAGAGTAAATGCAAAGTTCATAAAAACACAGATCTTCATCAAATTCACAACAAAAATCAGCAGTAGATGATGCTAAATGTAAGTAGTTTCTCATTATGATACTTTTATGTTCAGCAACACTTTCCACCCAAATATCTCCATAATGACTATCATTAGTTGCTCATGGCAATCATACAATGCTGAAACATTTGGACATTTTTTTGTCCAAAACCAGCATAAATGGATCATGCAAAATGTATTTTATATGTTTATATAAATAATAACATATTAATAACTATTGTGGGAGGAAACATGGAGCTAAAAAAGACCATTTTCTTTATTCAGAATATAATTTCAGAATATAAAACAGATAGCAGCTGATGAGCGTTAAAGCAGACTTACGGGTGCTTCCTGTGATGCTGCGCTGGATCTGCCAGAGGTCTGGGTTCAGCTGGTAATCAGGTCATGATTCAGTCACTGCTGTTGCAACACAGAGTCAAAGGCTGAAATGAATCAGATAAAACAAATGAAACTGCACTGAAGAGTCCAGATAAAGACATTAACCCTTGCAGTGATGGGTTGAAGTCCAACGCTGACAGAGACGTACGGATCAACACGTCTCTCTCGCTGCTGACGGTCACACACTCTCTCAGAGCTAACACACTCATGACCAGTGCTGGACTTCACCAATACGCGAGGTAAGCGGCCTCTTAGGGCCCCGGGCCCCATCTGATATTGGAGAAACATGTTTGGCGAACGCTCCAGTGTGTATTTGTGTTCTGGAGAGCATCAAATATTTACTCACCGCTCAAAAGCCAGTGTTTTTGTCAAGTGCTGTGTTCTGCAAGATTATGAATCCGCTCATTATGACAGCGTGTAAGATATGATATAAATAAGAGATTCACAGATTTGTTTATTTATTTAGAAAGTCTTAATAGTAATTACATATACGAATAACCTATGGAAGCCCGTTTCCGCCACTGAATACATTTTTTTTTAAGTAAAAAAGCGTGTTTCTCAGAATTGTCAGATAAAAACTTGCAATTATGAGCTATAAAGTAAAAATTGCCATTTTTTATAGATTCAACACTGTATTTTTCTAGAAGATTTTTGAGTTCTCTTCAACAAAACTCAGAAATCTGCAACATTTACATTTTCTCAAGCTTTTATTTTACTTACTATTCACAGTGCAATCCTAATAAATAACTAGAAAGGGATCGGTTTAAAAATGTAAAAATGCGAACAGGTCTTAACAGCTTTAGAATAGCTTCAGGTTGATTAAGTATCTAGCTGTGCATATCTAGCTGGAAATATAGTTATAGCTAAAAGAGAGAAAGCAGGCAAAATACAGTTCGATGTTAAAGAGGCTATAGTTATTGTGTTGGGCCCCATACCTGAAATTTGCCGAGGGCCCCTATAATCCGGCCCCTGCTCATGACTCCAGATCGCTCCTCTGCTGTGATTCTCATGCTTGTGTCTCGTTCAGATGATGGCGAGGCTCTGGGTTTGTCTCTTCCTGCTGGCGCACTTTCAGACCGAAGCACTTCCTGCTAAAAACATCCATCTTCTGGCTCCAGAGGAGCACAAACTCATCCTGAACCTCGGGCAGAAAGGTCAGACTCTTTTACATTAGCAATGCTTATTAATTCATATTCTACATAAATAAATGATTGTCTTCTTAATCTGACATCACCTGGGCCTCTTATTAATTATATTAGTGTTAACTGATATCTGTCTAGTCTACTTTTCAGCTGCTGTTGTTATAAGTCACAGTCATTTATTGGTAGTTAATCTAAAGACTCAAACGCAACAGATTACAGAAATGCTAGTAAATGTAGAGCAGATAGGTTCCACTAACACACTCTGACATCTGACCCATCAGAGCAGGGGTCAAAGGTTAAGCAGGACCCAGGGTGTGTTCATATAATTAGTCCTGATAAAGATTAATTAGATCAGGTTAACAAATACTAGAGATAACACCTGCTAACAGACTAAGACTGATGAAAGATTATCAAGACGAACATTTTCTTCAGAACAGTATTATTTTACAGTACAATATGTTTAAGGTATTGTATATTTTTTATTTTATGTGCTTATATTTGCTATATATTTACTGTATATATAATTTTTTTCCTATTTTTATTTTTTTATATTTGTTTGTAAGAGACCAAGGTAACATTTTACTATCTTAAAAAAAGATTTAACTTATATTAATTATACTTTTTATATATATTTATTTGTAACAATTTTACTACCTTAGGACTTGAAAATGCATTCCTGAATGAGTTTTAATAGTTTTACTTAGCAATAACAACGCTGTTTCAGAGTAACGTCACTGATGAATCATCCACAATAAGAAGCCTGAATCAATAGAGTCAACTGATAGATTCATGAATCAATAGAGTCAATGAATAGAGAAATGAATCAGTAGAGTCAGATTCTCGGTTGTGATTCTCCTTGTGTTCTGTCTCAGAGTTTCCCCGGGACTGTTATGATCTGTGGCAGAGCTCCGGCGGTCAGGCACGGGACGGCCTGTATCTGATCCGGCCCGGAGACTCGCCCATCGCCGTCTACTGCGCCATGCAGGAGGGCGGCTGGACGGTGGTGCAGCACATTACGGTCAACAGCAGCGTGGACTTCGACCGCAGCTGGGACGAGTACAAGCACGGCTTCGGATCCCTGAGCGGGAATCACTGGCTGGGGAACGAGCACCTGCACCGGCTGACCCGCGGCCCAGCCCAGTACAAGCTAGGCATCAAGCTGGTGGACGAGGACGCCGTGACCAAGACAGGCGAGTACGAGCCGGCGCTGGTGGAGGACGAGGAGATGCAGTACCGTCTGAGGCTGGGGCTGTTCCAGGGAACAGCAGCTGATGCTCTGACGCTCGACACCGACAACTACCTCCATGATAACCAGCGCTTCACCACCAGAGACCGCGACAACGACAACTACTTCCAGAACTGTGCTCAGCTGGAGTTCCAGGGCGTGGCGGGCGGCGGCTGGTGGTACGACGCGTGCGCCGGCGCGAATCTGAACCGCAGGAACGTCATCTACTGGCAGAAGGATTGCAACAAAGAGCACCTGTGCAAATACGCCTGGATGATGGTGAAGCCCTCAGAGCAGTTCAAAGTGATTCACTCCGGAGACTGTGCGAGAGACGAACTCTGAATCGGTCCCAAAAAACTGTCCCGCTATCCTGAATTAACTCTGCTTCACTCTGAGTCAGGAGATTTGTGCTCGAGGGAATAAAATGAATAAAAGAATCAGTGTCAATCAGTAGAGTCATGATTCACCAGAGTTACTCAATAGAGTCATGAATCAGTGGTGTCTATTAATTGTGTCCTGAATCAGTAGATTTACACAATAGAGTCATGAATCAGTGGTGTCCATTATTGATTTCCCCCCCCCCTCCTTCTCCTAATTTATTTTATTTCCGTATTTTTCTATTTGCTACCTCTCGACTGACCTGTCTTCCCCCAAATGTGATGTTGTGTATGGTCGGAGGGGTCCAATTTCACCACATGTAACAGTGTATGTGACAAATAAAGGCACTACTACTACAAGTGTCCTGAATCAGCAGAGTCACTCAACAGAGTCATGAATCAGTGGTGTCCATTAATAGTGTCCTGATTCAGTAGAGTTAATCAGTAGAGTCATGAATCAGCAGA
>JAUCMS010000097.1:810250-833033 GCA_032357445.1 Enteromius radiatus | reverse complement strand
GCTTGGCATGGTTGAATAATAAGAGTTGAGTACATGGACATAACATACTGTGAGTCTCAAACACCATCGTTTCCTACGTCTTATAGAAGTCAAGTGTTTGCAAAAGACGACGATATTCTCTCAATGCATTCTAGGGCACCTTTAATAAAAAATATGGTTTTAAAATAACTCCAGAACATACATCTGGCTTCCAGTAAATTATCTGTAATGACCAAAGTCTGACTCAAAAAGCTTATTTAGGAATATTTTCTCCGTCTCGTGGATTTTGTCAGGTTTTGTGCACTTCTGGAGATATTTAACCCCGATCTGTCTGTTTAGTTTTCATTTCCGTTGTAGTTTTAGTTATTTTAGTTGTCTTGGCAGGTAATAGTAATGTGTAATGTTTTTCTTCCCAAATAAAGATCAATAAAAAATATGGAAAAAAACTACAAGAAAAGGGTCATCATGCTGCAGAATATACAGCAGAAGGATGAATTATGAAGTTTTTATGAAATGTGAGGAGTGTGTTCAACACCTTTATTGACGACGGGCATCTTGAGAGGGATGCTGATGATGCCGACCAGATCCTCTGTAGGAACCAGAGAGCGCAGGATGGCACGAATCCTCAGAGCTTCACCTTTACCTTTATTGATCAGCTGAGAGAAGAGATCAATCAGGCAGAGAGTCAGAAAAGCAGATCAATCAGCATTCTTGTAGGGCTGGGTGATTTCTCTCAGTTTTACGATTAATTTGAACGTAATGTGGAGTTTTGAACAGCTCATTTTAGACAATGTTTCATGTCCGAGACGCTGCAAAAGAGTGTCTCAGTGTTTGAGAGAAGGTTGAAGCATGCTATAGTTATGTTTTTAAGTTGACAAAAACTTGAATCCATCAAATCCCTTTGAAAAACTCAGTTGGCGGATGTTTTCCATCAGTAATGTACTCACGTGCATCTCAGGAGCGCATCGGCCCAGGAGATCGATCAGAGCCGAGTAGAAGGACAGGATGGCGTTTCCCATGTGAACCACTTCCTCTTCCTCCTCGCCCTCCGTGGAGCTGCAGCACACACAGATTACGATCACCATCATCACCATCATCACCATCAGTGTGTGTGTGTGTGTGTGTGTGTGTATTACGTGTCTGAAGCGTGAGTCGGTCCAGCGCTGGGCAGGTCGAGGCTAGGGTTCTCTGAGATCTTTATGGCCTCCTTCATGGCCGCCAGCAGGCCGTTTCCTCCTTCTCCTCTCAGAGCGGGACCGAAACACTCGGGTCGACGGATCAGGAGCTTCACCACCACACTGGAGTTCTCCTCCACGCTCTCACCTGAGACCACCATCAGATATTGTGCAGAAAAATAACTATATCACTCCGTCTCATGGAACCGTGGCTGGAGCAGGCACAGTGATATCACGCAGCGCCTCGAAGTAGTCTCCAGAACACGGCACGGTATCACTGCGCCCACTGCAGGCACGCTACGACTATAGTTCCTGCTAGAACATTACAACCGTTGGTCTTAATATACTACAGAAGAGTCCAGATTTAAATACCAAAGCTCTGGGTATTTGTGAGCCAGATGCTAACGGTCTAATCAGATTCAATGATCTATGCTAAGCTACAGCTAAAAGTGTTACCGTAAGACCCAAAATGGAAAAATGGAAACACAGCTCAGTGTGAATAAATGAGTTTCTCAGCTGTCTGTCCTTCCTGTCTGTGATCAGCTCTCATGCTAGTCACTCAATAAACCTCAAGTGAACCCTATGTTTGTGTGTGTGTGTGTGTGTACCGTTGACAAACACGGCGAAGCGCAGGAAGGACAGGTAGCGCTCGCCCTCGATAGGGTTCCAGCCGATGTCTGGATATCCCTTAATGAGGAGCATTGGACAGCTCTGCAGACCGCAGCCGGCCAGATACGTCACGACCTGAGCACACATTTACGGTCTAATTTATTTACAGTTGAGGACAAAAGTTTACACCCCCCTCGGAATCTGCAAGATGTTTTACCAAAATAAGACAGATCAGAAAATGCATGTTGTTGTCTATTTAGTGCTGACATAATAACATTTAGGCAAAATAAATACAGATTTTCCTTCTGTTCAAAAGTTTTCACACACCAGTATACATGCATGATTAAAAAGCACACACAGGAATTGAAATATCCGATTCCTGAGCTGAAGTGTTCGATTCTGGAGTTGGAATGGGTTTTCCCAGCTCTGCTGATGCATCCTCCGTTACACGGTACAGACTAACTCTGTAACTTCATGATGTGCACTACTCAGGGAGCAGGTGAGAAAGGAAAGCTGTCTTACGCTCTAAACACTCACCTTGTCCAGGTCAGGCTCCTCCAGAGCCAGCGCCAGACCGTTGTTGTCCATCACCGATGAAGCTGCCACGTCTAGAGGAGTGGATCCTCTCATGGACGGAGACGCTGAGAACACACACACACACATACATTACAATATGCAAATGTGAATGTGAAAATAAATGTAAAAAAAAAAAAATCAAATAAAACACTTTTTAATTAATACATGAAAAATGTCAAATTATTATTTTTTTTAATAAAATAAATATTCAAAATAAACCAATCACTAAATGAATTAAATTAAGAAATGTAAAAAAAAATCTAACTAAAAAATGTAATTCAAATAAACAAATGTAAAATAAAAGTAATGAAAATGAAATATTTTTGCAATTAATAATTAAAAATGTCAAAATACATATTAAAAAAATATTGAATTAAATTATAAAAATGGCAAATTAAAATAAGCTATTTTACATTAAAAAAAAACAATCAAAATAAAGCATTTAGCAACAATTAATAATCAGAGAATCGTGAATGTGCTGTTAAATTATTGAAATATGAACTAATCTCATTTTCACTCAAAGGGGTTAGACGATGAATGTCTGCTGTTCAAAAAAGTAAAGGAGGGAAGAGGAAATGTGTCCTGATTGAACTCACTCTCTCACACACACACACACACACACTTTCTCTCTCTCTCTCTCTCTCTCACACACACACACACACACACACACACTTTCTCTCTCTCTCTCTCTCTCTCTCTCACACACACACACACACACACACACACTCTCTCTCTCTCTCTCTCTCTCTCACACACACACACACACTGCACTGGAGGGTCTGCACTCACCCAGCCCCACGCTGCTGTTCTCCAGCAGGTAGCTCAGGTGATCAAACATGGCCTTCTGATTCTGACGGCTGATACGACAGAAGTAGCACAGGAAGCGGCAGCAGCTTGCCACCATCTTAGGAAATGCAATTTCCTGCTCGAGAAGGAAACAGAACCAGGAATGATCATCAGCTGCGGTGTGTGTGACAGCAGATCAGTTCTTCCTCATGATCTGACTCGGTGGGAGAATATACAGACTAAACCAGAGCGGTGCAAGAACTGAGCCTCGTGGGTCTCCGCACGTCACGGACATCCACTGAGACTCATGCTCTCCTGCGCTCACATAATAAGAGTCAGTGATGCCATCCTGAGATCTAGTACTACCAGCACTGATATTTCGCCAGAATCAGAATTAAACAGAATATCATTTATTATCTTAATAAGCAGCATCTCTGTGCTGTGATGCGCTTAGAAACCAGAAGAATACAAAGAATAAAAGTTTGTATTTGTAAATATATATATATATATAAATGTAGGGTTATGAGAGATACCTTTACAGTTTTTAATCAATATTTAGTTTTTCTTTTTTCGTCAATTTTAATTTCAGTGAAAGTGTTACAGGTGTATGAATTAGTCAAACTTTACAGCAGTGGATCTTAACCAAGACAGACTTCACATTTTTCAATTATATTTTATAATGAATGATATATACATATAGTACTATATATATAGTAGTATCCATATAGTATTTCTGTGAAGCTGCTCTGAATTAATCTGAATAAATGTCATATAAAGCACTACAAAAATAAATGTGTCATGATGTGCTGATATTGATTGTTTTATTCAAACACTCACCTGAGACTTTCCTCCACCCAAGACGTTCACCATCACCTCCATCACGGTCTCGTGCATCCCCAGAACACGCATCAGGTTAGGGTGCTGGTAGAAGACCTTGTTATTCATGATGTCCCTGAGACACACACACACACACACACACACACACCAGATTCATGCTTTTCTGTGAAAGGGTGTGTAAAAAGATTCTTTAAAAACAACATCCCTGAAGATCAGATTGTGTAACACCCGGTTTTCTCTGGACGGAGTGACGGAGCAGCTGTGTTGAGCTGGTTCTCACCCGAGGCCGTGGATCATCAGCTGCTCCTCCTCCTGACCCATACGGACGCTGAGCAGCGAGCGGATCTGACCCAGGGACGCCAGCAGGAGGATGGTGTCGTGGACGGAGGCGGCGCTGATGGAGTAGCTCTTCCTCATGGCTCGCAGCAGCTCTCCGATGCTGTCGTACTGTCTCCTCAGCAGACTGAACATCAGACGAACCAGCTCCGGGTCCTGGATGTGTGTCTCCTGAGCCCAGCTCACCATCGTCTGAGAGATCAGCTCCTTCAGGTTCGCTTCACACACACAGAATTCATGCAATCATTTAGTTTTTATGTCCATCATGCAGTTATGATCCGAAAATCTAATTCACTTATATTCATATCATATGATATCATTTATCAGTATCACTCAAACAACAAGTTCATATTGTGTTCATTCTTACGCACAATATTGTCAATTTTGCAAATTGCTCCAATCAAAGCCTCTCTGATCAACACACTGCAGATTCATCACTGAACGAACCAAGCGCGTCAACGATTCAGTTCATAAAGACAATAACTTGCTTCATTTCTGAATGAATCAGCTGTTTGGATGATTCACACTGAGTCAGTGATTCAGTGATTCATTCATAAAGAGTCAACTGCTTCATTTCTGAATGAATCAGGTGTTTGGATGATTCACATTGAGTCAGTGATTCATTCATAAAGAGTCAGCTGCTTCATTTCTGAATGAATCAGGTGTTTGGATGATTCACATTGAGTCAGTGATTCATTCATAAAGAGTCAACTGCTTCATTTCTGAATGAATCAGGTGTTTGGATGATTCACACCGAGTCAGTGATTCAGTGATTCATTCATAAATAGTCAACTGCTTCGTTTCTTCATCCCTAACCCTAACCCTAACCTTAAAAAACATCAACACCCATTTATTAGCATTCTAATGTTTCTTGAACTTAATCTGTCTGGAAAGTCATTATTGATGTAGAGATGAAGTCCATCCAGAGAAGAGGGTTTTCACCACGGCTGGAAAGGTTATCCTCATTATCTCATGTCTGAATGAACCTGCTGATGCACAGACATTAGACTTCAGGTTGAGCTGCTTGAGACGATGAGAAGGAGCTGCTATAAATAGAATATCACAACTGAATTCATCCTTCAGGCTTTATTAAGAGGTCATTGATCGGTGAAAGCAGAATATCTTCATATGAGCCGCTGGAGGACAACACTGCAGTGCAAGTCAAAACTAGCTTTGTGTCTCTACACACACACACACACACATATTTCACCCTAAAATAAATAAATAAATAAATATCGTCAAATGAAATCTGGCAGGACTGGGTGATGATCTTACAGGGAGCGCACTGCTCTTTGTCCGTGGGCTCGCGCTCAGATCTCTGAGGTTGACCTTTGATCTTGTAAATCAGAGCGAGCAGACGAGCTTTAATAGACGAGTCCTGATCCTCCTCATCCTCCTCCACTGGAATCCCTGCAGGGACACCGATGAAGAACATCAGCACGCTACCCACAATGCCTCACTGCAACCAGACAGATTCCAGCAGAGGGCACTAAACACTTTATGCACTCTATGAGCATTTTTAGAACAAATACATATTTTTGTAGTTATTTCAAGGTCTAAAATATTTGATCAGGTAAAAAAACACACACAAAGTCAATCAAAAATGACTGGAAAAATCATGAAAATGACTAAAATACTGCAACTCCGTGGGCATTGTTTTAATAAAAAAAATACATGTTTAATAGTTTTTTCCAGTTATTCAAGGCTCTATAAAAAAATAAAAATATTATTATGCAGGAAATCATGAACACCTGCGATGACTGGAGAGGTTATGGAAATGAATTTGTTTTAATTCTAATGATTTGAGGTTTTTTCCGCACCGCAGTGAAGACGCAGTTCGCCGTGGAAGTCGTAGAGCTCCTCCTGAATGTCTGCTGGACACGGACAGTCCTCGCCCAGGTTAAAGTTCAGCAGCATGTTGATCTGAAACACAGCAGGAAATGACATCACACTGGTCCAGGAAGACTCATTCTAGAAGAGTGACCTCTAGGAAATCAATACAACTCCTGCTTTTGTGTAACAAATATACTTTTCTTGTAGTTATTCACAGCTCTGAACGATTTTATCAGGTGTAATTTGAGCAAAAACTGAAAATCTATTTTTATTCAGTAAACCAAGAATGAATGGAAGTTCATTTTTATTTTATAAGGAATATTCATTTTTCTAATTACTTAAAGCTTAACTATATATTATTTATTTTATATTTATATTTTGTCAGATACAAAATGAAGAAGAAATCTCCAGCAAATAAGGAGCAACTGTAAAAGTCATGAAAATAAATAAAATATTATAACTATAGTTTTTCACAGCTCTAAAATATTTTCTAAAGTATACATTAAAAATAAAACTGATATTTCTATTCAGTAAACCAAGAACGAATGGACAATTCATGGACATTTATCTGAGTATCTTTATTAGGAATATGAATTTTTGTAATTATTTAAAGATTTTAAATATTTTAAAATATTTTGTCTGGTACAGTATAAATTGAAAAAAAATAATAATAATCCCCAGTAAATCAAGAGCAACTATAAAATTCATGAAAATTAATAAAATATAACTCTGTGGGCATTTTTATAACTAGTATAATATTTTTCCAAGTTACTCAAAGCTCGAAAATATTTTATTAGGCAGAAATGGAGCAAAAACAAAAAAAAATCAAGTAATTAACAGAAGACCGTAAAAGTGAACAAATAATACATTTCTTCTAGTTATTCAAATACGTAAAATTGTGAATAAAAAAAAAAAATTAACAACAGAAAAAAATCCTAATAATGACCCAAACTGGGTATTTTCACAGTTATTCACGGATCTAAAATCTTGAGCAAATACCAAAGTTGAAGTCTCCTCCAGTAAATCATGGAGACACTGACCTGCTCCTGCGGCGGCGAGCGAAACTCTTTGGTCTTTTTGGCGGTGACAGCGGCAGACATGTTGAGCGCCAGCATCAGCTCGTTATAACGGAACTTCTGATTAAACTGAAGCTTGGAGACGAAGCTGTCGGAGAACGAGACGATGGCCTCGATGCGGTGTCTCAGCTCACAGTCACAGAAATAATGCAGCAGCTCACACATCTGCACAAACCCACAATATACACTACTAGTCTGCTTACATCCATCACATTTTTAAAAGAACTTATTTTTGTTACTTTGAGTATTACATCAAGGCTGCATTTAATAATATAAAGTAGCAGTTTTCTATGATTTTCTATTATTATAATATCTATGCATTTCATTACTTCAGTCTTCAGTGTCACATGATCTTCAGAAATCATAATAATATACTGATTTGCTGCTCAATATTTCTGTGGATGAATTGTAAAACTGTTTAAAAAAAGAGAATAAAATGACAATATCTGGTTGAAATAATGTTATCTAATAGTGTGTATCTAATCTGTGAATAAACCTCACCTGTCGTTTGACGGACTCGGGGAGCTTCTTCTCCAGCAGTCCTTTAACGATGACTCTCCCGGCCTGCTCCTCCTCCTCTCCGGCCTCCACCGCCTTCTCCTCGGCTCCGGTCAGGCCCTCTTTGGCTCCGTCGTCCCTGCTCTCTCCAAACACGCCGGGCTCGATGAGCAGCAGGATCTTGTGTGTGTCTCGGCTGGTCAGGACGCCCATGCTGAGCAGAGTCCCGATGAGCCGCAGGATGGGCACGAACTGGAACTCCACACTTCCTCCGACCGGGTCACGGATGTGGTCTCCTCCACCCTGCACACACACAAACGCTCACGGTCTAGATTTGATCTGATAAGACACGTGCACTCCGATTCTGCTTAAAGATTCCTGTGTTCACACTTCAAATCCTGAGCACACTGGTTTGTAGTGAAGTAAGTTTGAGTGTTTACCACACGTTGTTCTTCTCGTTAGGAACAGGGTGGATAGGGATCAATAAGAATCGATAAGCTTCTTTTTGCAGTTGTATTTCTTGTTAAAATCATAGACTAAATGTCTTAAGTGTAAAAGGCTCATGGTGGAATCCGAATCAATAAGAATCTCACCCTAATCTGAATCTGAATCGATAAGAACTGAAATCAATAAGAAGAATTGGAAATGATAACCAGAATCGGAATCAGTAAGAATCCGAATTGATGAGCGGAACCGGATTCAATTAGAATCGGACTCGGAGAGCAGAATCAGAACCATTAAGCAGAAATGGAGTTGATAAGGATCAGAATCGGAATCAATTAGAGAAGAACTGGAATCAATAGAAACTGAGAATCACTAAGAATCAGAATCGATGAAAAGAATCTAAATTGAATCGCTAAGAATTGGAATCAATTAGAATCAAAGTTGAATCGGACCTGATAAGCAGACACAGAGTTTGAATTAGAATGGATAAGAATTGTATTTGATAAAGCAGAATTAGAATCGATAAACAGAATCTGAAATGACGAGAATCACATTTATTAAGAATCGGAATCAATAATCCGAATCAGAATCAGTAACAACAGGAATCGATAAGCGCAATCGGAAACGCTAAAACTTGTAAGTTGATAAGAATCAAACTCGAAAAGCAGAATCAGATATCGCTAAGAATCGCAATCGCTAGGAATTGGAATCGCTAAGCAGAATCTGAATCAATAGGAATCGGATTTGTTTAAGCAGAATCAGATTCGTTAAGCAGAATTGGACTTGATAAACGGACTCAGAGCGGAAGACTGCGCACCTGCACGGCGTCGGTCAGCATGCTGATGGCCTTCTCCTTCAGAGCGTCCAGCGGGATCTCAGGGCTGAAGAGGAGCTGCTCGCGCCGGGCGCTGATGAAGCTCGGCGGGGTGAAGCTGAGCCGGGGCCTGAGGGACGTGCTGAGGCCGACCCCTGGGGGCCGGTGGCGTCTGGAGCCGTCGGGGAAGAGCCGGATGCTGCGGGTCTCGCTGGTGACCGGGACGATGAACTCGCTGCTCATCATGCGCCGCGCGGCTCGGGCCGTCTCCAGGTGGACGCTGATCAGGACGTCGTAGAAGCCCTTGCGCAACAGCCCCGACAGGTACTGGTTATCGATGGTGTAGAGCAGCTGGGACTGGTCCAGGTGACTGCAGAGAGCGTGAGCCACTCGAGTGTTCCCATGAGCACACAGAGCACAGTACAGCTTCAGCGTGTGATAGTGGAACTGACACAGCTCCGCCTGCTCCGACAGCTCCATGATATCCACACACCTGCAGCACGAGCGCAACACAATCTTTCAAACCTCTGTTATTATAATATTACAAATCTATTTCATTTAGCAAATCACAATACAAATTATACAAGCAATATAAATACATATTTAAAAAAATACATAGCTAAAAATACTTAAAACAAAACATATGAAAAATATTTCAAAAAGATGAATTCAATAAATTTGATGGTATTTTTGTAAGAAATGTCTAATTTCGTTTCAGTTACACAATTTTTAAAAAATTATTTTAAATATAAATGTATTTAATTTGAATAAAAACAAGATTATAACTTGACATGATAACCTTTATAGATTTTATTTTCATTTTAACAATTAACTAAAATGCATAATACATATGTATAAGTACTGAAAATAATTAATTTATTGTAAATTAAGTATATTTATAAATATAATAAAAATTAATTATTATTTATTTAGATTTATTATTATTATTATTATTTAGATTTATGAAAGATAAATATTATACAATAAATATAAATGCATACTGAACTAAAAAAACAACAACTATAAATACTTAAAAAGACAAAATATTATATTTATAAATATTAAAAAAGATAAATAACTGATGGTATTATGTTCATAAATATAATATATTTCTAACTTAATTTCAGTTATAAAAATTATTAATTTAATAATTAATTTAAATATATAAATATAAAAATTAATATAATTTAAATAAAAATAAATATATTTAATATATAAACATTTTTGGGAAATATATGTATAAATATATATATATATATATATATATATGTGTGTATTTATACTGTATATACATAATAAATATACACAGCACACATACATATATAGGATGCAATTAATCATTTGACAGCACCAGCATTTTTATTGAAAATGCATTAAATTCATTATATAATTTATATTTACAGATGTATTCACTTTAAAAAAAGTTTATTAAATTCACAAATATTTTTTTTTTATGAATTTAAATAAATTATAATTCTAAATATAATACATATAATTTATAAATGTATTTTCATTTATTAAAACACAATAATATATAATAAATTAATTAAATATAAAGTTTTATACGAGCAATAAAGTCATCCTAAGACACATTTTGATTTTAGATTTTAGCACGACTCACGACGAAAATATTCAAATATATTTGTATTAGATTTCTAAACATAATGCATGTCAATAATGAGTCAGTTTGCGCACCGGTTCTCTTCAGGGATGTGTACAGCCAGCATCTGCAGAGCTTCCACGCACTGCACCATCCACCCGTGCCTCTCACTGACTCGAGACGTCTCCACCTTCAGGAAGGTGTTGGGCATTCGGCTCCACAACACCGAGTTAATGGTCTGCACGTCCAGTCGAGGAGGACACTGAGGAACGGGATTCTTGTGCTCGCTCTTGAAGATGGCGGAGGAGATGGGCATGGCATTCTGCAGATCACACCCCGGTTAGTTTTGTCTCGTAAAGATCTGACGGAGCAAGAGCTGCAGGAAGACGAGGAAGTGCTCACCTTGATTTTGGCCAGCTCAAACTGGAAGAGACTGGAGCTCGTCGGCCGCACGAACACCGCAGGAAAGAGTTTTGTGCTGGGCTCCACCTGAACAACACACTCAGATCAGACGTCCTCTATACATCAGTACGCTCTTATAGCGGTTATATTTGTCCTTACAGCACCACGTACTCACTATTACTATATATTGTGTGTCAGATTAGCTATAATTACAGTTATTGTAACAGAGATATGGTTATAATCATCATTATGGTCGGTTATAGTTATAGTTATGGATATAGTTATTGCAGAGCTGACAGTACCTGGTATGATGTGGGAAGGTCTTTGCCGTTGATGCTGAATGTTAACAGGCCGGTGGCCAGGTCGATGAGGCAGCCGATCTCTAAATCCACGTTACTGCGGCTGGAGGTGTGTGCTGCACCGCTAACATCTCCACCCCACACCATATAACAGTTACTCCTCTTCACACTGTCACATGACCCAGCACAGCACAGGCTAAAGCTCCTCGCACACCGACTCCAACATTTCCTATCAAAACGCTTGCTATAGATATAAACACTGAAGATTTGACCTGTCCTTTGAAGGGGTCATATGATGCGATTTCAAGTGTTACAAGATCAGATACCATCCCTGAAGCTGCAAAGATATTCTTTATAAGAGCTATGACTTGTCCACTCCACCCAAATGTTTCCAGAAAGAAAGAAGGCGGAGCTATTATTGTGTGTGTAGTGTACACGACTAGAAATCAGTGTTCAGTTGTGTCTCCAGCACTGCTCCAGAACAGCTGAACACAAATATTGGAGTGTGTTCAGCACATTTCCTGAAGCTGACAGAGCAGTCTATGCTGGCTGTGCACAGAGACTAGAAAGACCTCTGCTGACCACTCACAACCTGCTAGATAGTGACGCTTTCTCATTAAAAGAAGCTGCTGCGCACTATTCAGACGGGAGTTTGGAGCAGTGAAGGGTGGAGCTGGTTGTTTGTTTCATGGTGTTATGTTTACGAGGCGTGATGCAACACCACGTGTAGAAACACAGAACTAAGTCATGATAATGACTGAATGGGTGCCGTCAGAATGAGAGTGCAAACAGGTGATGATCACAATAATCCACTGCTCCATCAGTTAACATCTGGAGAAAAAAAAAGATTAAACAAATCCTGCTTTAATATGATTTTATTCTCTTATTCTGATGGCACCCATTCACATTTATGCACTTATGCAGAGACACATTTCTCCAGATCTGATGAAGAAACAAACTCATTTTCTTCAGTGATAATGTACTGTTTTACGTGTTGTTGTTATAGTACTGTAATTTTTGGTGAATGTAGTTTGATTGAGAATCTAAAAACAACAACACAACAAGGAAGAGCAGAGGATGACATCAGTGCTGGCTTCTTCTGGTCTCCTGTGGAACAATAATGAGTTTCTCTGGCGTTCAGACCACAGCAGGATCTGAAACCTGGAATAGAAGCTCCTCTGAGAAACACACACACACACACACACACACACACACCGCTTCCTATTCACCATGGTTACAGGAGCCACTTAATGAGGAATTTCATGAGCCTTTATCAGGAATATGAACTTGTATTTGTTGCCTTTATAGATTTAGAGAAGATGATATTTACAGCATATGAACACTAAATCAAACACAAACAAATCATAATGTCATTGAATTAGAAAGAAAACATCACAGATGCACAAAGCATTTTAGAAGATGAAACATCTGTATTCGAGTCACTGTCTGTATGAAAAGCATTACTCTGTCTTTAACCCCAACAGAAGATGCTCATGTGTATCATGTTGTTGTGTGGTCATTACATTAAATTTACAATACAGATACTTAAAGGACAATGACTTTTTACAAAGTATATTTTAAGTATACTCTGTGGATATATTTCTCTTCATAATCTTCATAACGGCAGTTTCACACAAACAGCAGTGTTTCACAAATCAGTCTCTTACATTAATGTCCAGAAAGTGTTCAGAAAGATTCATATCCTTGTGCAGTGTGTTGATGGATACATCTTTTGTTTATCCAGTAATACCGGGAAATAAATGACTATGGTCTGTAAAAAGGACAGAAAAGACTGGCACAATGCTAAAAAAAAGCTGAAAAGAGATGCTCATTCTCACGGTCACGTCTTTAAGAGTCGGAAAGGAGATTTAATCAATACTTTAAGCAACAACAACAACAACACAATAACAAGAGCTGTTTAGATGCAGATCATTAAAACAATCAATGAAATATTAGACAAACTCAATGAGACGGTTTTTGACCTTCAACCTCTCTCAGTCTCTGGATGTGTGATGCATTCAAGTCCCTGTCTGAGTGCATTTTACTCTAAACTCTTTCTAAAGATTCTCATATATATCTACAGAAGGTGTATAATTGTGTATTTTAGCAGAAAAGCGCAATGCACCTGACCATCATCAGCTCTCTAGAGACCTGAAGTCTGCTTCTGAATCATTATTTTCACCAGATTCAGCTTTTCTCTTCACTATTCTGCTTTGCACATTTCTACTTTTTCATGATGCATGAAACGTTACTGAGATTAAAAAAAAAAATTCACCTTTATGACTGGTTTTGTGCTCCAGGCAGGGTCACACACGTGCGCGCGCACACACACGTTTGTGTTTCCATGTTTTTGGGGGACATTCCATAGGCGTAAAGGTCTTTATACTGTACAAACTGTATTTTCTATTGCCCTACACCTACAACTACACCTTACAGAAAACTTTTTACATTTTTATTTTTATTTTTTTTTACTTCCTTCTATATTTATAAGCTTGTATCCTCACTTCATGGGAACCTAAAACGTTTAGGAATACCAGTAACTTTTGACCTTGTGGGGACATTTTTATATTTATACATACATAAAAAACTAGACATATTTAACAAAATATAAAAAGAAAACAGAAAATAAATGTAAGTATAATAAAACAATAAATGACACACACAGTGTATATAACTATACTATAATAGCGACTACGATATTAATTCAAAACAAAACTATAAAGCGCGTGACAGCCCTGGTCTGTTACTACTGCGTTCGGTTTAAACGAGACATGACGTAATATATCGATATTTTGGTCAGTATTAGTCAATGAGCCGATTCAAAACATCAACAGGTATCAAGTATCACTACTACTTCTAAACATTCAACGTGCAACACAATGATTTATTTTCACTTTAATAGGCTGCATAATCTGAAATATGTATTTCTGTAATTGTTTTAAATGATTGCGCACGGGATTAAGATGCAATAATTCACACGAAGATTCTCACCGGACAAACATGATAATGCCCACTTTGGCGATGTCCTCCTCGATGACTTTCCAGGACTCTTTGATGAGCTGGATGTGATCCGGAGTGAGTCTCGCCGGGGCTTCGTCCTCAGTGTTCCTGCTCTCGGCTGTTCTCGGAGTCAGTCCGGATCCGGAGATCGCGCAGCCCATCCTGAACACTGCTAGTTAGCGGCTCGGGTTAGTCGTGTGTCTCTAGCTGTCTGAGTCGCTCTGCTTCTCCATGACTGTCCAGAGTCAGAGCATCAGCGAGAGACTGAGAACCTGAGACCTGCTCCGCGGGAGGGGAGGAGTTCATCTTCATCATCATCATCACCATCCTCAATCAACAACAACATGTAAAAGATCCTTTCTTTATAGGCCTACAGTATTCATGAGATATTCTATAAATATGGAATATTAGATGCATAGAAACTACAATATGCATTCATTATACCTCTATCTAATCTAGTACTGTATCTCTTGTGACACTGAAAACACAGCTTTGATCTCAGGAATAAATTACATTTTAAAGCACATTCGTATAGAGGACAGTTATTTGAAATTACAATAATATTTCACAATTTTTATTGCATTGCATCAGACTTGGTGAGCAGAAGGGACTTCAAAAACCTTATTTTATAATGTTACGGAAGTATATAAAAGCGTCTGCTAAACCATGACTTGCTTTCAAAAAAGGTATATGCCTCCATGTATCCCTTCAAAAGGTGATCTGCAATTCAGCGTAATATTAAGGCTGCTTTTCAGTTCCTTCCATGCAAGTCATTAATCATATCCACGTCCTGAAGACTGATTAAAAAGTGCAGAAACTAATTAAACTGTAATATACGCCCCCAAGTCATGCGCAATCATTTTGATACAGGTTCCTTAAAAGAAAAAGACAGAACAAAGGAAATCATGTTTAAAGTATGGAAAGTTTCTTTTAATGTAGTATATCAGAAAAATAGGATATGAAATGAACATTTTTTTACACAGTTGTTGTGCATCATATTTACACCAATTCAAATAAATAAAAAAAAAAGATTAAATATACAAGATAACAGTGACATCATGCCCGGAGATGAACCCCACCAATGAGCAGAAAAACACAACCGAAAGCAAGCTAGCTTATAATATACCCTATTAAACGTGACCCAGAACACATTTTGTGGCTGTGCATTATATGTTCATCAAATTTCTTATCCATTCACTTTAAATGACCTCATAATGCTCACAAAGCAAATCCTCAGATCGGTTAGACTCACATCTGACCTTTAGACAATTAAAACTCAGCACTAGTAAGAGACCCAGAACAATAATTTGTCCAAAAAAAGAGCAGCATTTTAATGTTACACCAAACATTCAGTCAAACTGAGCACTTTTTGACCATTTTAAACTTTAAACACCCAACTCAAAACCTTCCAGATTGAAAATGACATCAGTTTCTGTCGCTGTTTATCATTCATCAGCCTAATCTGATTATGATTTCCAGTTTTCTCCTCATTAGTGGGGAATGACGTCTTTATGAGATTACCCTCTTTCCTCTGGTCAGTGCTTGAAACACAAACAGTGAAGAGACAGCAGGCTGTGCCGATCAAAATAACGAAGATTATATTTAATATTGCAGTGCTTTTCTGAAAAAAGTGAAAATATGTATGCACCAAGCAAATTTCTAACAAAATAGGCACACTGATAACTTAGTATGCACTGACCTGTAATATATTCTTCCTTGTTACTTTTTATTTTTTTTAAATGTCAGGAAAAAAAAAAAAAAGTATTTAACCGCTTTTCCAAAAATGACTAAAACAGTACCACAGTCAGCTCCTTTCACAAATGTTTACATCTCAATTAAATATACACAGGAAAACTCTAATATACATATATTTACAAATGCAAATTTCATAAATACATTCTCTGGGGTCAACATGCATCCAGTTGGTTTGGGAGACATCTGCTGATAATTCATACCTGGAAGTTACGAGTCGTGCTTAATTTCCAACACCAAACCTGTGTAAGACTCACTAAGCCTCTCAAACAGCGGCTAAATCACATATTTTGGAGAGAGGAATGCTAGCATTAAGATATTTTAAGGTTTTGAGTGTTAAAAGTAAAAAAAAGAATTGTGTTATACGTCTCACGTATAAGAGCTCAGGTTCTGAAATTTATCCCGCAGGTTTTTCACCAAACTATGTTGACTGTTCTCGGCTTTTTCCATCCACGCGCTAATGTTGTGCTCTTTACTGTTTGCTAGTTCAGATTGAGAAACCATTGCTAAATCATCCTCTCCATTCTCGGCCTTGCAGATCCTCTTTACTACAATGAGGTTGTTCTCATCTTGACCAGCGTCACAACCTCTCTCCAGCTGCTCTACAGCATTAGCGGATCCCAAGTCAAAATCAAATGCATTAACTCTACACAGAGAAGGCAAAGCTTCACCTTCAAGGGTCTTGCTGGAACATGTAGGATCTATGGATGTTCTCTGCACCGTGATATTGCGGAAAGGGGATGAACAAGACAATGAACGAGTTGCTCCGGATCTCTCCGATCCAGTCTCCAGAGCTCTTTCTGGAAAAGAAGTACTACGACTCACTGGGAATGGACGAGGGGAAGCAGATGCATCATTCTGCAGCCTTTGGTTGTTATATTTGGAACGCAACTCTTTGACGTCCGGCCAGTGGAAGGTCTCCGTTTGTACAGGACTTTGCGGTCTCTGAGCATATAATTTGCAATTGAGGAACGGAGGACTTCCAGGAGAACAGAGGCTGGAAGGTGGAGTAGTAGTCGTCGAGTCCAGGATAAGTTCCTGCTCATTCAAGATCAGCAACAGAGGCTTATCAGGAATGCCTACGCACAAAAGAGTTGTGGTTAAAAGTCTGCTTTTGACAGGTAAACGTTTTTTTTTTCAATTGAGTTTACCAGAGAACACTGCAAACCCACTGATTTCTAAAGGGATGGTGGGATGCGAGGATGTCCAATCCTGGTCCTGGAGGGTCAGTTGCTTCAACTTGGTTTTTTTTTGTTTTTTTTAAATGGAGGTTGTAGTTCTTATGATTCTGAAGAAAAAACAAACAGCTAAACAGAATCTCATGGAATGATTCAATTATTTGTTTCATTACTGGATAAATCAGGTGTTTTGAACAAATCTCTTGAATAAATGATTCAAAGACAAATGCATTATTAACCTTATTCAATAAAAAAGGGCTCGATTTCTAGGTTCGATTTTCAAGACTGGATTGAAGTGTAGGTGGGGGGACACCTTCAATACCCTTTGACTGAAACCTTGGCCTTCATTCATTCTTTCATTTAAATAGGGTTGGAGCTAAACTCTGTACCATAGTGGCCCTCCAGGAACATGTTTGGGCATCATCAGGGGTAGAGGAATTACCCAAGGGTTTGTATAAATGATGATCATGCAACCACAACTTTAACCTCAAGACACTCGGATACAGGAATACATTAACCAACGAGAACCTGAGACAGGCAAGTGTACTTGTGCTTTGTGAATCCACTGTATTCCCACTTTATTCAATCTGGCCCACCAGATAGAGCATTTTAAGGGATAGGAATGTGCAAGATCCATCTCTTGCGTCAAGCCTTTAAGGCAAATGTTGGAATGCAGTGGGCTGTATTGGTAAACAAAAAGTTGTAGGACATCACCAATAAGGTACGTCAGTGCTTCCCAACCCTGGTCCTGAGGAACTCTTAACACTGAACATTTTAGACGTCTCCTTAATCAAACAGACCTGATCCAACTCATCAGCTACTAAAACTCAAAGACCTTAAAAGTATGTCTCGGGTTAAAAGATACATCCAAAAATGTGCAGTGATGGGGGTTCACAAGGACCAGGGTTGGAAACGACTGAGCTACACCATCATGCCAGCCGTCTCTCAAATAAAAGTGAACGGTCAGTTTGGATAAGAAAAAGTGTCTGCAAAACAACAACAACAACAAAAATCACAGAAGAAACACCACTTAAACTTGGCAAGTGTCTACTCCAGGAGTCACCTGGCTTAGTATCCTGAAGAGTTTAGCTCCAACCGTAATCAAACCACCACCAGCTAATCAAGGCTTGAAAATTCCAGACAGGTTTGTTGATCCAAGTTGGAGCTAAAGTGTCCAGGACAACGACCCTCCAAGATCAAGTTTGGTGACGCTTTGTCTACTCAGACACTACACCCACCTTTCTCTTTTCCTGGAGGTCTTTCCTCTATGACCGAAGACAGGTTCTTTGGCACAAAATGGTTCTCCAAGATCTTGGGCCTCTGCCTTACTACCGGCTTGTTGTTTTTGATACGCTGACTGTACTGCCTGGCCAGCTGGAACACCTTATTTTTCATTTTCTCCATATCTTGAAGGATGAGTTCATCCTCACTGGCGGACCTTAAGGAGATGATCTTCGGTAGAGGAGGGTGGTGGACCTTGTGTCGCACTTCTAACTTGTGTTCCTCGCTGGGATGCCTCTGGAACCCTTGCATCTTTTCTTTTCCTAAGACGTTGTTGATTGGCGATGAGGTAGAGCTTTCATCGGACTCTTCCAATATTACCAGAGGTTCCCCAAGTCCACTATCAAAGCTCACCTTACTGGTTTCTTCTTTCTTTTCTTCACCAGGTGCAGTCATTTGGGAATACTCCGAGTCCTGACGTTGTTCAGAACTCCCAGTTATCTGCATTTCCATGTCTTGCCACGCTTTAACCATGTCAGATGCGGGCTGGAATTGCTCGTTCCCACTTTGATCTCTAAGTTTGGACTCATTTGCAGGGACCATAGAAGCAGAGCTATCCTTTGCTTTCTTGTCAACCCCCAAGCCTGACAGATTAAAGACAGACCATAAAGTTGGCCTTGTGATGGAAGACGCCCTCTTATGCAATGCCAAATCCTCGTCTGCGAAGTCATTCAGTTGTTGGCTCAGATTACGGACTAGGCCTGCAGGGATGTATGACAGGCTCTCTCTGCGTTTGACGGCAAAGCTGGCATCTTGGTGCTCAGCATGTTCGTAGTACCGGTGAATCTTATGTATGAGCAATCGGTCCTTTTTGGAAAGGGTATCCGGTTTTATTTGAGATCTTTGGTCTGGTATAAACGGGCTGTCGGGAACAGCCTCTGTTAATGGTTCTGGGGTGGACCATCTGAGCTCTTGGCCTTTGTCTTTCTCATGGGGCTCAGCACCACTGCTGAGCAAACTGCTTCTTCTGCTTTCCGACAGATAAGACGGGCAGCCCAAGTCAAAAGACCCTTCGACTCCTAGACTACTTCTTCGAGAAAAGTTGTTGGTACATTGCTCTGAGAAATTGCTTGTCTTGTCCAGTATGGATGAAGACAAGAGGCTACCAGGTGCTTCAACATCCACATCTACCTCCATGTTCTGAACATCTTCTGAGAGGCTCCTGCGGGATGAAGTCCCTTCCTTGTGGTGCTCTTCTAGTCCAGCAGGAGATGAGAAATTTACACTGTCCTCAACATTAGCTCCGATTTCTTCATTACGGAAGTCTCCTGGATCAGTGTGGCATCCTGCCATTATTGTCCCACACATTTTGGGATAATTATCAGATTGGTTCATCCCCGTCTCCTCTGACTCGCTGAGAGGAGAAAAGACCTTCTGTGAACTCCATTCCCCAGCTGAGCTCTAGAAAGTGCACAGAATGAAGCGAGTTATTGCTACAGGAAGGGGATTAGAAAAGAGGATGTGAAGATAACTTAATTCAATCTCCAACATCTCCATTATGACCTGCATGAAACAAATGCAATTTATCTAGCTTCGAGATAAAGCTGCGATTTATATTTCCAACGAATCCTTGTAAATTCTTTTTTTTAACATCATTAGCCAATCATCAATACTGAAGGCTGAGAAACCGATTTCCACAATATTTCCAGAAGCAACTGTAGACTTTACTTCCGAAGACATATGTGCAGCAATATGCATATTATAGCAATTAGAAGAAAATATCTGCACAGTTTCTATATGACTAAATATTTTAATGAGAATGTACATAGTAGCTGTAGCATTTTTGGGCCTCAATGACACATTCAAATGTTCATTTTAATTCAAACAGAGTATATTAGCAGCACTTTAGTTAGTTTACTAGACGGAAAGATGCATTTTGAGGTTCTCAATACATGACATTACCTGTCCAAAGAGAGTCAAACTTTCACTCGTATCATCTGGGTTTTTTTCTTTAGTGGGTGTTTGGCAGCTTTTGTTCATTGGCCAATTTTCCCAACAACCTTCTCTGTCCTGAGGACACAATACATAAGAAATCACAGGTTTTTAACAGATGTAAATGTTCTACTGAATGACAGCGTTTACAGTTGCCATCTGTCAAATTTCACTCTAGTGATATTTCAACCTTTCATAAACATCTGTAATTCATTTAAAAGCATCCATGCATTTCAATGTTTTTCCACAGACAACTGACCTTCAGAAATTGCTTTTGTGTGCCATTAAACAAAACAATGAAACGGGAACCTTTGTTTAATTTAATTACGCAAAGCAAGCCATCCGACCTCCACCCTCAAAATTTGACAGTTAAATTTCCCCCTTGAAGTCAAACTTCAATCAAAAAAAAAAATCTCATTGCGGCTCCAAGTGCAAAAACACTTCGAGACACCCGACGTCCCGTATTATTATGCATTGGATCTTAATAACCACAACATGCTGTAAAGTTCCCATCATATGTGCATTACGATCTTGGCACATTGACGCATCTGGCATGAAATATAACACTGATTCTTGAGACGGGACAAAACAAATATCAGCCATTAGGTCAGTAAATAACATTTCCACTTTGAACCCCAAAAATCCTGTGGTTTACTTGATGTAAGTTTATTGTGAGTTTTTCATGAGATTATAATCTCACACAATTTCTGTATCAGACAGAACTGACCAAATGAGCGATGCAGAATCATGCAATTAGGTAAAAAAACCAAAAAACATCAGACCTACAGCTAGTTGTCCAAACTCGCAGAGAATGAGTCATAAATGTGACCCTGGAGCACAAAACCAAGTCTTACTGCAAGTCGCTGGGGTATATTTGTAGCAATAGCCAAAAATACATTAAATGGGTCAAATTATTGATCTTTTGGTAACACTTTATTATAAGGTGTTTTATTTAAGGTGTCCGTAATTACAGGGTAAGTACTTCATAGTAGCCATTTCATTTACATAAAACAAAATGTAGTTACATTGTAACTAAAGTTTGTAATTATGTAGATGTAACAGACAGCTAGTGTTACACACGTTACAGACCAAGTCTTATGTAACAACTTATGTCACATATGTGCTTAAATACATACCTTTCTAATTACATTACAATGACAGAATATTACACAGGCATAAGTTACTACATAAACACTGTCCTTAAGTGTCTGTGTAACAGACTCGGCAAGTAAAGCTCATGTTCTGTGAAGATATTTAGCAAATTTCCTACTGTAAATATATTAAAACTTCATTATGCATTGCTAAGAACTTCATTTAGACAACTTTAAAAAGTGATTTTCTCAATATTTAGATTTTTTTTGCACCCTCAGATTCCAGATTTTCAAATAATTGTATCCCAGCCATCCTAGCAAACGTACATCAATTTATTCAAAAAATTGACACTTATGACTGGTTTTGAGGTCCAGGGTCACAAATGTATTCAAAAGCAGATTTCAAAGACGGCATTCAGTTCGTAGATCAAGTGTCTATGTTTGATTAGTGGCCATGCATGCAGTTATGTCCATGCAATAATTCACGCTACTGCACATCAACAGCATTCGAGCACGGGTGCAAAAGCAGAAATCGGTCTCAGCATGCAGCAGATGGGATGCGATTGGCAGAAAGCAATAGGTGATCCTCACCGTGGGGATCTGATCGAAAAGCAAAGCCTTGGCCCTATAACGCCAGCAGGAGATGGCGGCCAACACTGAACTGGCAAAGTCTGCTACCTGCTCGACTCCCATCAGATCCTCCTCTTCACCATCATCTCCTCCTATCCTGTCCTCCGCGCCCTTCGCTTTCTCTTCGAGTCTACTGTCGTCCAGCGAGCCCGTGCTGGATTCATGATCTTGTCCGTTCTGAATCGTTCCAGGTCCCGTGGTCTTGAGCTCGGGGTTTGAGCTCACAGTAGCGGCAGGCAGTATGGCAAGCTGGTCTTTATCCACTAATAGAGCACCTTCGCTGTCTGCATGCTGGACGCCATAGAGAAGTCATAGGATGTCAAAGCGACTTTACATAAGAAACCTGGTACTGTTTTCAAGGCGTTTTCAGGATTTGTGTTTGTTCAATGCACCAATTGTTTATAATTGCTGCTAAACTGTGCTGAATTGAGCACTTCATATCTACCTTATGAAGATTTTGCATGCATTTAGTTTGAATAAGCATTTACCAAATTCTTATGATTGTGATTCAGTGTAGTGCAAATGCATTTGACCAATTCCCTTTTTGGGTCATAAAAGCATCAGTTAAATGCATTAAGTTTAAAGGTGCCATAGAATGGAAAACTGAATTGAGCTTGGCATGGTTGAATAATAAGAGTTGAGTACATGGACATAA
>JAUCMS010000097.1:761177-771179 GCA_032357445.1 Enteromius radiatus | reverse complement strand
ACACAGCTGGACTCAAATTAAGGTGTAGAACCATCTCAAGGATGATCAGAAGAAATGGACAACACCTGAGTTAAATATATGAGCGTCACAGCAAAGGGTCTGAATACTTATGACCATGTGATATTTCAGTTTGGGTTTTTTTGTATCTCTCTCTCATGCAATTCTGTCTTTATTCTAAATTTTGAGATAAAAACTCAAGCAACTTAAATTAAAATCAGAAATCCAGGCCTGCATATGTTTTGAACTGTAATGAGACTGAAGTGACCGTCAGCTTTAACGACTCACATTTAGAAACAAACACGAGTTTAAGAGCGAAAGTATAATGAATATAATGGTTCGTTCACAGAGCAAATATCCTGCATATTTAATGCAATTCATCCAGAGTTCAGATGAATCACTCCTGCCTGTTTTATTCTCAATTATAAGTCACTTTGGGCGAAAGCATCTGCTAAATGAATACATAAATAAATGCAAATGAAATACAGCCAGAGGATCAAAACATATTTCTGCTTCAGTAAACACTCAAACAAATGAAAAGCACTTGATCAGGGTCTGTCTGGGGAATCCAGGTCACCTCCCAAAGGAAAGAGCAATCATAAACCAGGCACAGGTATATTTATGTGTTCGGCAGATGATCTGATGTGGTCTTAGCTACAGTATCTCTGTAATGTTCAGTAATGAGGATGCTTGTGTGTTCACTGGCAAGAATAATATTCTACATTCAGCAAAGATTATAATAAATACAAACACTGTATACAAGACTGTAATAAAGATCAAATACTATAATCATTTTATATAAGAAATGTGAAGGTGTAATTTAATTTAATATACAGTCAACATTTGAAGTGGATCAAAGTTGCTCTAAGACAAGAACAGACCCTGGTTTTATGATTTAATCTAAAGCATAATTACTCCAATTATGAAATATGTTGAAATTTGAAATATGGTTGAAATATAACCATTTCAAGTGGCTGTTTTAGGACAGATTTATACAAATATACAAGAAATAAAGACGACACCATGAGGTTAAACTAAACGTAATGAATAAGTACATTAATGAAATTCAGATTCTAGTTCTATACTCCGCTGTTCTTGTATTATTGTACTGTACATCTTACCGTATTACATTTTTATTTTTCTTTTACTTGTAACGCACTTTGGTACACTTTAGGTTTTACAAATAAACATTTATGTGAAAAAGACAGAATTTGTTTTATTTTAAAAGCAGCAACTCTCACTCTCACACACACACACACACACTCTCTCACACACACACACAGAGTGAGGGCAGTAGGTTTATTGAGGGCAGCATGTCTCTCTGTGTGTGTGTGTGTGTGTGTGTGTGTTTATCTCTGACTGTAAAGACTCATGCTGATGGAGGCCAGGACTCCGCAGCACTTACCTTTCATTAAACAAACCGCTGATCGCACAAGCGCCTCACACACACACACACACACACACACAAACAGGAACGTGGTTTGGAGGGCAGGTAGAGCCACAGGAGCCCATCGCTCCTGAGCCAAGAATCTGTTCCCGGAGCTCAGATCAGGCTAAACACAGACTAATGAGCGTCTGAAGACAATCCAGTCGAAACAACACACAATCTGTCCGATCTGAGTCAACAGATGAAGAGGAGCGGTGATCTATCACACGACTTCCTGAAACCTGAAGTCTGCATCTAAAGCTTAACTTACATGTGTCAGTGCACAGGGGAACAGAATATTGAACAATAATAGCTTATATTACTCATCATTAAGATTTTACTACCAAGACTGGCACATTTATCGTCTCTGTCCTCCACTCGTTACCTGGATTAATGACATCTGTTTGAACTCGTTATCAGTATAAAAGACACCTGTCCACAACCTCAAACACTCACACTCCAATCTCCACGACAGCCAAGACCAGAGAGCTGCCAAAGGACACCAGAAACAGAACTGTAGCCCTGCAGCAGGCTGGGACATGATTTCTTGGAAATATTACAATTTTCATTTGAAGACATTAATTAAAAAAAAAATGTAATAAATTATGTTTTATAACTTCACTTGATTACCACCGAGAACAAATCTGTGGATAATAAAAAAAAAAAACACCACAGAAATAAAAATAAAAAAATATATATATTTGTTTTTTATACCCTAAAATTGTAAATTAATAAATACAGTTGATTATATATTTGATAAGATATTTAGATATGCATTGATTATTCAAACATAACAAACCTTTAAAAAAATAAATAAATAAAAACACGCACACAGGAAAAAACAGTCCTAAAATGTATTTTGTGAAATATATTAAATCCTTGCTCGGTTCCATTTTGTGTCTTAAATGATCAAAATGTAACATCCTGTGACAATAAATAAATAAATAAATGAGTGTACATTTGTTTGAGAAAGGAGCTTGTGTTAACGCCTGACGTCAGATGAAGCACTCGAGACTAAACTCGGCTCAGACTGATGAAGTTTACATGAATCTCCTCCTGCTTCTGCTCAGACACTAAACACATCTGCTGGAGAAGAGCTTCTGACTCACAGCCGCTCTGGAAGAGACATGTTTCTGTGGAAACCGAGGCTGTAAATGTCAGCTGCTGCTGCATTATGGGATTATTTCAGCTCCACAGGAACTGAACAACTGCAAGATAATCAACAACAAATGACTCTGGATGATCATCTGAGACGCCTTGGCGAGCCAACAATATTATCAAGTGTCAATAACACAAAAACATCAATACTTGAATAAATAATTAAACAGTTTTTTTTTTTTTTTAAATCATTACATGTTTTATGAATTCATGTTTTTTAACATTTAATCCAGAAAAAAAAGACAAGAAATGTGATTTCATGAAATTTGGTTTTTTGAACTTTATTATATTGTTGTTAAATTAGATCAATTGTAGGATTTCAATTAAATAATGTGGAGAAATAAATCAGTACTTCAAAAGAAAAAAAAAAACAATCAAACTATTTTTTATCATTTGTAAAAGATTCACAATTTTAATGTTTTTAATAATTGATTATGCTTTGCGTAATATGCTTTTTAACTGCTAAAATACCATTTAACAATTAAAACTGAATCTAGAAAATTTAAAGAAGAAAACTGAATTTAGGGGAAAAAAAACATTTAATAAAAATCTCCATTAAGTTTTAATATTTTTTTTAATAATTGTACGTGTTTCAATATTTCAATTAAATTAAAATAATAAAATTTAATTAAACCATTCCATTGGAGTTCAAAAAAGAAAGGAAATTAAAAAAAAAATAAAAAATACATTGAAAATAAAAAAGAAAGAAGTTTTAATAGAGCCCTAAAAATGTTATTTTTGTTAAACTTTTAATAAATTGTTAAATTGTAGACTCTTCATGATTTCAGCTAATTAGAAATTAATAAAACAGAACTCCAGAAAAGTAAAATGGATCCCTAAAATAGCATTTTTTGTACATTTATAATAATTTAATAATAATAAATATTTGAAGGGTTTGTTTTTGTTAATTAAACATGCTTCCTAGATACAACGTTTTATTTTAACCAAAAAAACAGTAGTAGTAGTAGTAGTAGTAGTAGATTTATTTAATGCCATGTCAGCCATTTCTGTGTCAATAACAATTAAAATAAAAACAAAGTCCAACAAATACAACATTAACCTCCAGAAAAAAGCACTGGGAGAAATAAATCAGATTCATCGAGCCCTGATAAAGGCTGAACTAACTCTGATTTACAGCCGGCGTCTGACGTCAACATAAACATCCTCAGCTTTAAGTGCCCTCAGTAGTGCTGATCACTAGTGACCGAGCACAAACAATCACAGACACCGGTCATATTCAGTGTTTGGAGAAAACTGACTTAAACTGATGAACTATCTGCATTATTAATCACTATATGCCTTAGTGTTTATTTACACATGACCTTAAATCACTTTTCCTAAATATTCAAAGTGTTCTAAAGTCAAATATTACTATAGTATTTATGCAGTGGTCATTTTACAAATAATGTATTAAATGTATTATAGTTTAACCATACTGAGATATACTGATGCAGCCGATTTAAACAATAAAAACTATTATTTTAATTAGTCGTTAAATCAAATCTTTACTGGCGTTATCTCTGAGGAGTCACTAAATAGATCAATGATGTAATTTTGAAATTCTTTGGCTTGCATCACCCATCACTAGTTTTGAGTCATACATAATGAATCTGTGTGTGTGTGTGTGTGTGTGTGTGTGTGTGAGACTAAAAAGCCTTTGATACAGTCGTGTCAGCGCTGAGCGGAGCAAAGCACATTTCTTTATTTACTGGATCAATAGCTCATTACAGCAGACATGTGTGTGTGTGTGTGTGTGTGTTCATCCATCAGTCTGAGCAATCACTGACAGACACACAATGCTTCCAGATAAAATTACAGTAAAATGTCACTATCAGGATCCACTGAAACATGCATTGTTTTGCTTCTTTTATTTTTAATACGAGCAAGAAACACATGGCCACAAACTTCTGAGGATATTAAAAATAAATATTAAACATAAATGTATAATTGCATGATTTCAATTAATTAGACCAAGCAGAAACTAGATTAATTTGAGAAAATTAAAATGGTACTTTTAATTAATTAATTGTTATTTAAAAAAAGTTCAATTAATTACACATGCTTAGTAATTGCTAAGATTTCATTTTACCATTAAAATAAAAACTGAAAAGAAGAATTTAGGACAAAATAACAGATTTCATCAAACTTTAATAAACTTGTAGTGATGCATTTTAATAGAAATTTATTAGATTTCTTATACTACAATTTTATTTTAACCGTTATATTCAAATCCTGGAGATTTTGCAAACATGTTTTGAAAAAAATAAATAAATAAAGTCAAAATCTATTGTAAAGAATCAATGCGCAGAATCTTTACCATGTTTAAGCTTCTTTATAAAAACTTACACTCTCAGAAATAAAGGTAGAAAAGCTGTCACGGGGCGGTACCTTTTCAAAAGGGACATGTTTGTACCTAAAGAGTCCATTTTGGCACACATTAGTACTTAAAGTGTCCAAATTTGAACCTAAGAGGTCCAAAAGTATACCTTTTAAAAAGGTATCGCCCCAGTGACAGCTTTTCTACCTTTTATGTAAGAGAAAACATTAAATATTAGGAAGTGAATATCAATAACACAGGCTTTAACAAACGCATGAAGTGAAAGTTGCACTAGTGATGCTTCATTTGATGGAAAAGGCCTGAGATTGTACTACGCCTGAGATTAAATACCAGGGTAAATGTCCAGAAACACTGTATTAGCAAGCAGATCTGATCCGGAGCGCTTTCACTTTCATTCAGGATGAAAAGGTTCCCGCTCACAGATCCGTCACACCGAATTAAACTCGTCCTGAAGCTGCCTTATCACACACACACACTCTCTCTCTCTTATCTGTGTGTCCATGAAGCAGGAACGAGTCTGATAAACAGAAGCAGGTCTGAATGTCACTCGTCAGACGCCGTGTCTTTATTCTTCTGATATCAGACACGATTCACAGAGAACACAACAGGTGTGTGTGTGTGTGTGTGATAAACCACAGGTGCCACAGGTGTACAAACACACACACACAGAGTAAATCACGGTAAACATGCTGTAAAATCAGAGACACAATATGTTCTGTTTATTTATTAACTCAAAAATCTATTATTAAAAAGGATATTGTGCTGCATACTATTTTATGACATTGTTTTGATGGCAATAAATCACATTTTACGTAAATATGTTTTAATAATAATAATTTAATTTAATAATAATCCATTTATATATAATTTAATTCTGTCAAATTATATATATATATATAAGTGTGTACTGTGCATATTTAACGTGTGTGTGTGTATATATATATATATATATATATTCTTTTTTAAATTGTATATGAAATATATCCATATATAATATAATCATTAATATATAAATGTACAAGTCATATTTTCAAAATATATACTGTATATACTGTAAAATAAATATATTAATATATATTAATTTATAAATACATCAACACAGTATAAAAAAACTATTATTCTGGATGTGATTAATTATGATTAATCATTTGAAAGCCCTAATAAATACAAATAAATAAATAACTATATATATTCTTTATATTATTTAATGATTATTTTATATAAAATCATACTGTCAAAATAAAACAATCCAACAAATAAAACTGATCACAGGTTTTTATTCTACATTAATTTAATAGAAACTCTATAGTAGGCTAACACTTTACTAAAAGCATTTATGTATAATGCACTATACAGTAAGAGTAGTTTAAATGCAGCGTTTATGCCCCAAAATACACTGTTCAATCTCATTAATAATTATAACCACAGTAAATACATTATAAAACCTATTTATTCACTGTTACAGTATGCATTTTAATTATTTATAACACAATATAATGTTTTGCAATGTGCGTTATGATTATAATTATAATGTATTAACCCTTTAACGATCATTTATAATAGATTATACTTACGGGCTTTAAGTAAAATGTTACCAGATCTATCTTCAATTTCATGAATATGTCAGTAAATAACGTCATATTAGATGTTCTCTGAGAAACACTCGCTGTGCTGTTTATGAGCAGCGTCCACGAGAACAAGCACAAGCAGTGTGTGTGTGTGTGTGTGTGTGAGATATTTACTGAAAGAGCAGAAACATCCAGAGACAATCACCAGGAGAAATCAATCTGCAGTGTGTGTGTTTGTGAGGAGAGAGAGACAGAGAACAGACTCTGCAGAGAGAGCACACTGCTCACACACACACACACACTTCACTGCTGCAGCCTGATGCTGCACTGCACAACACACACACAGGCAAATCCAGTCACACACACACACAGGCAATATGCAAACACACCACACACACACACACACACGTTCACTGCTACAGCCTGCACTGCACAACACACACACACACGCTTTTACAGATACACACTACTTAAAGTCTTGGGTACACACACATACCATAAACTCACAGATGCACACACTCTTACAGTCTCATGCATGTGCACACACACATTCACACTCTTATAGACACACACGCACGCACTCAAGTATCATGAATCACACATAAATGCACACAGACACACACTTTCAAGCACACAGACGTATGCATTGTGCACTCAGTCTCACACACACACTCTAAGTCTCATGCACTCACACACACACGCACTCTTGACAAACACACACACATACACACTCACAGTCAGTCTGGTGTGCATGCAATCACACACACACACACAGTCTTAACACTCACTCTCATGCACACTCTCACTCACACACATGCACTCGTCACACACACACTCACACATAGTCAGTCTGGTGTGCGTGCAGTCTCACTCACACACACACACACACACACACACTCACACACAGTCAGTCTGGTGTGCGTGCAGTCTCACTCACTCACACACACACACACACAGTCAGTCTGGTGTGCATGCAGTCTCACTCACACACACACACACACACACACACTCACACACACACACAGTTCCAGTAATAGGAGCAGACATATAGAAATGGGAGAGAAATCGAGGAGCCTCTGTCATTTATGTTAAGTTTGAATGTGCGCTTGTTTTTAACTTTCACTTTGCAGTCGCACGGTTTTCACTACTCTGCTGTGTTTCTTTATCGGTCTGATTAGTGTCGCTGGCTACAAACGCAGCTAATGATGAGTAATGAAGTTTCCCATGCATTTATTTATTTGTGGCCACGATATCAAAAATGACCGACTTTCCAGAAGGCTTCGTCGAATAAACATGAGCACGCAATGCACGTATAAAAATATATCAGTGTGTTTCTGAAGGAAGACTGTCTTTAGTAAATGTCATATAAGGCAGTGTTTGTAAGCTCAGAGCTGCTTTATCTACAGCCGTTACCGTGGAAACCTCTCATTTCTCACGCTTAAAGCAGAGTCTGCATTTTAATAAATCCGTCTGGTTTACGCAGCGAACATATTTAGCTTGTTATCACGAAAATATGCATTGCATTACATCTCATACGGACTCTGACTGATGCATTTAACAAACACTTTACACTATGCTTATGTTCACGCTTTTCCTGGGAAAAGAAGCCACGGCCTTGGCACTGTTATTGCTGTGATCTTCTCTCTGACAGAAGAAGCTGGAGTATGGCACACGATGATCAATTAAAAACACCATATAACATCCTAAGAGCTTGACTTCACACGCTGACACGCTGGACCTGTTTCACAATGTGTGCGTCTCATTCAGTTAAAACTCAAATATCACTAATAAAGTCTGTTTCACACTGTTTAGATCTCTCACACACACACACACACACACATATATTTACATCTTTCAGCTCCAACGCTTGAAAATCATGTTTTAATGTTAGTCAGATGCATTTTTTGTGTTTATTTTAATCCTAATTAAAATAGCCCAACTTCAGTTTGACTGAGATTAACTATTTTTGCAAATGAACTCTTCATATATACACACACACACACACACACACACACGTTTGTATTTATGTAGTTAGGCAAGTATCAATAAAATACTTGAACTGATTGCTTCACGATCAATACATTGATTCATTAGACTTTCATCTCGTTTCTGCTCAATATATACCAACACATACATATATATACACATAAATACATATACACACACACACACATGCGCGTGCACACACACACACATAAACGTGTACATAGAAAATAAACACATAACAAGCAGGATTTCTATCACTACACACGTGCTTTCTTAGATAAAATGCAATTTATCTGAATTAATCACGTTGAACGCCTCTCATAATTCGTTAATTCGAGTTGAAATTAGCTTCATTTGTCAAATTCAACGCGATCACAGAGAAACCTTCAATTCACGTTCATCATCTGACCAATTAAACACCACAGCGAACGACAATAATTAGCACAATCTAATTAACAACACAATAACACAATCAAGCGAATCTCTGACTGAACGCCACTGCGTTATGATGAAGAGATCATCCGGACGCGGCGCGGCGCGCTCCTCGCGCACGATATAACGCGTTTGATCCGCGCGGACCGGTGTCTCATAAACACACAAACGAGAGAAATGCTGACAGAAAACAGAGTCTGACCGTGCGCAAGAACTGGATCTCATCCTCCGCGTCTCCTCCTTCAGCCATGATGAGCTCCGTCAGTCAGACGCGCCGCGCCGCGCTCAACGCTTCCACTTCAACCGCATTGGGGCTCCGGCTCTGACGTCACGCCTGGCGCACATTACAGTTTCTCTCGATTGCTGAAACACTATTACCAGGCTTTTGAGCTAACAATTCAAAACTCATCAACACTATTCCCTGCTTTAACACACGAGAACTGTTACTGCAAAACTCTACACACACTCCCTACACCGTGTGGTCATTTAGAAAACACTCGCATTTAATATTGTTCACAGTGTTATTCTGCACAGCTTGAGCTCGGTTAGCACACAATTAACCAGGTGAAGACACTAGGAGTCAAGATTTATCACCAATCAGAATCTTCGATGGAGATAAAAGGACCAAAGTCAGCTTATAGTTTTTCTCAGCAGCTTTGGTCCATTTCTCAGATCAGAAATCAAACTCTCAGAACTACTTGTTCAACCTCCACATCACCGAGTCTCTTGTATTTACAGTAACTAGTTGCCATGGCTCTGGTTCAATCATGCAGCTGATTATGTACACAATGACATCTAGTCATTACCGTAATACATTGTTTAAGTCATTACGGTAAACATAACTGTCATAAACTGTCATCCAAAGTCTTTCAGCAAGTCTTTTTTTTAAGGCAAACATCAAAACACAGTCTTGTGCTTTTCAGTACAGTAAGTGATGTCATAGTTCATAGGTCAGGTAACACACCAGCGGAGTGTGCTGTTATAATCACATCATGTTTGTGAAGAATGACACCTGGGGCCCGTTCTTCGTACCTCGCTAACTCAGTTAGCTGGATTTGGTTGTTGTGGATTTGTCCTGATCTTGGATTGTTTCGTTC